>JANEHU010004062.1:0-11267 GCA_027563435.1 Nasonovia ribisnigri | reverse complement strand
GAGTGAGAAAAAAAAATTAAGAAAATAACAAGGTTGTTAATTATTAACAATCTATATAAAAAAATCAATAATATTTAAATAAAAAAAAAAATTTTGAAGGGGAACGTTGGAGCCCGCAGGCAAATACTTTTTGAGAAGTGAGAAAAAAAATCATTATTACCAGGTTGTTCATTTTACCAAATCTATATAGGAAAAATCTATATATTTCAATTGATAAAAAATTTTTGAAGGGGAACGTTGGAGCCCGCAGGCAAATACTTTTTATGGAGTGAGAAAAAAAATTTAAGTAAATTAATAAGGTTGTTAATTTTTAACAAAATAAGAAAATCATTAATATTTAAATAGAAAAAAAAAATTTTGAAGGGGAACATTGGAGCCCGCAGGCAAATACTTTTTTAGGAGTAAGAAAATTTAATTTAGAAAAAATTAATATAGCACCAGGTTGTTAATGTTATCTATAGAAAAAAATCATTAATATTCAAATTAATAAATACAATTTTTGAAGGGGAACGCTGGAGCCCGCAGGCAAATAATTTTTAAGGAGTGAGAAAAAAAAATAATATGGCACCAGGTTAACTTTTAAAAAATCTATATATCTAAATTGATAGAAAAATTTTGAAGGGGAACGTTGGAGCCCGCAGGCAAATACTTTTTGAGGAGTGAGAAAAAAAAATATGGTACCAGGTTGTTAATTTTTAACACATCTCTATATTAAAATAATAATATTTAAATTGATAAGAAAAATTTTTGATAATATTTTGTATTAAATAAATAATTGATTAGGATTAGCGGTATTTAAAGTTTTTAATTATACTGGTACAACACTACCCGGTCGCCTTTAACACCGTGGTTAAAAATTATGATAATTAGTTAATTTCTAATATTTTACCTACCCTTGCTTAACCTAACGCATCCTAACGAACAATATTTAAATATTTTCTTTCATTGTTATGTTTACAATATCGAATACCTTGATAGTTAGTAGGATAAGATCATTGCAAAGCTCACGACCAGTGATGATAGTCGTCTATCATCACCATAGCCTTAACTAACCATAGGTTTACCTAACTAACCTCCTTATGACTTATTAGGACACTTTGAATAAAAAGATCCTTAGTTGGTTGCCGAACTTAAGTGCTTTTTTTATCAAGTTGAGCCGTTGGTTGTTGACATCTTAAAACTTAGATCATATACTATGGATGAAGTCTTCATCATTCAGGGCCGGATTAGTATAAATATCAGCCCTCAATCTCGATGATTCTTACTTCTAAAGCGCCGCATACACTTCAAACAATTTGCGCAAAAAATTTCGATCCTGCCTGAAGTACCGAACAAACACAATTGTGCAAACCTCAAACCGGGCCATACACTCTCAAAATGTGTGCACAAACACTGTCGGTTGCGCAAATTTGTTTGAAGTGTATGGGGGCCTTAAGCGGCCGATTTACATCTTTACTGGACCAAAATAACGTCTAAAATTGTTACGAGCTTATACTTGGCTAGTCGTATTTTAAACATGCGATTTGTACATGTATTTCATCTACACTCATACAACCAGCCCTAACTTTAAGCGGCCCACCGAGATTTTCTCGGTAGCTCACCTAACCAATCCGGCCATGGATGAAGACAAGCCCAGCTCAACGTTGAAAACAATTTTAAGCACATATAACTATATAAGTGACGAGTCTCTGACATGTTAATTCACATAGAGAAATATAATATATGTGACATTTCTCTTGTTACATGTATCATAGTCAGAGACTATAGTGTCACTAATATTAATATAGTAATATGTGCTTAAAATTATAGTGTTATGGGCCCATTCATAGTATATGATCTAAGGTACATTAACTGTGATAACAACTTGAAAGTATGATTGGATATAAATTGCAAAAGTAATAAATATTAATGATTTATCAGCATGTATTGTCTCTCTGTTACAGGATGGTATTACTATTTCAGCAGAATGAAAATGTTGTATCTTTCACACTTGTAAGAAACACTTGGAGACATCACATGCAGGTGAAACGTATTCTTTAAAGAACATTTTTTTTAATGATTTAATCTTTAGCTTCTCATGTTTTGTAAAAATAGGAAAATTTTGAGATTTGGAATATTTTTTAAACGTATTCAAATAATGGGAATGAGATAAAAGGTTTGTGATCGTCACCTCGCTACCGTGGGGAGGCCCAAGCTATAACCAGATGTCCATCATTAGCCTGCCGACGATATTGTTCGATACAATTTTGATGGTGGAAGGTGAATACAATGTAATATGCAAATATCTAAAAAAAAACTTTTTGTATGTCCGATCCAATTATGTAAGTTATATGCGTTTGCGTATTCAATATATAAGTATAACTAAAAAATAAATAATAACATTTATTATAGTACTTAATTAATTTAATTTTGAAAAAGAACTAACAGTACATAATATTATGATAATGTATTATATTATGTATGTTTGAACTAATAAAAACCATTCCAAAAAACAACTTCTAAAATTTCGGCGGCACTATTAATCAGCCCAAACTTTAATATTAGGTGAGATTCATATGTAGGAGTCCAATATTATTTTGGTGGAAACTAGTAACTCCCCCACAACTATTAAGCATTTAAAGTAGGTGCATATTAAGTCCAAATCGTCAAAATTATGATTTTTGAAAAGTATAATTTAATTGTATTATTTGACTTAGATATTATTATTATTCATATAATCATTTTATTTCGGACTTCTTGGAGGAGGATTTGTAAGTTAGTCCTTTTGGTCGTCCGCAGTGTCCACAACAGACTCTCGTTTGTAATAATATTTCTCATTTAAATCTAACCTATAGGAAATCATTTAACTCTTAGTTCAAGAGTTTATAACTAATACAATCATATTCATATAATATATTTTTTGTTTTTACTAAGTCTAAGGTTTCGGCAACTGAGGTCATTAGCCTGGGGTACTGTAGATTTTAACACGAGTGTGTATGCTTGGCAAGGATTTGTTGCTAAAATTCCCGGGTGGTCACCCATCCGGAAGCTACCAACACTGACCGATGCATACACTAAGAGTGTTTCCTCGTTTCGAGCGTCGCCCCGCACCACTATATTTTTTTTTATAGACTCTTTTCGATAAATGTTAGATACTCGATCAAGTCTTCCGATTTAGGTACTAAATATTAATATTTTGCAGACGACATAAATTGAAAGAGAGTCTGTATGAACTCTGCAGAAACAAAATATTGTCATTATTAAAATTGATCATCAACTGTAATAAGTCAATAATAATAATAATTATCCTTACCCATCGGACTAATAATAGTATAGGTTATCAACAATTTTAATGACTGAAAAGAGACTTGTTTCATGAGAAAGTACATTACCTCCCCAGATAGTGCTTCCCACAAATAAATGATTTGGATTAGTGTACCTACCTAATACTACAAATAGTTGCTTCCAATCATGTAACACTATTTTTATAGTGTTTAACCATATTGTTATTCTCTTGTCTTGAACATATTACTGGGTATTTGATTTAATTTTAATAATCCTTATATGTATATAATGTTATCAATCTTTAAACTTAAACAATATTTGTTGTGTTTATTTCATTATTATCTAAAATCCTGCCATTTTTATTATGCATGTAAATATTTTAACCCACATTTGAAATGATTTATATTTTCCGTTAAAATGCATTATTATTTTACCGGTAGAGTAATATTATTTTATACTTGATTAACAAAATGCATGGACAAATTATTAAGCTATCAATACCAAGTACCGTATAAATGCTATACTTAGAGCAGAAATCGATTTTTTTAGGATATTAGTGTCAACTGTCAGCAAAATAGTATTTATATGAACTGTTTAATTTTGACAAATTATTATTTAATAAAAGAACATGACAATATAATACCTGTTGTTTATTTATAGTTTCTACTTTCTACTATTTATAAGATAAGTATATTACATTTATTAAAAGTGTAAAAGTTTCATTAATTATTTTGAATAAGGTTGATCTAGGGTCACTCAATCAAGAAAAGTATTGTTAAAGTTTCTATATATGGAGTGATTAATTTGACACAAGACAATCATTATTTCATAATTTTTATTTTTATATATTGAATGCAAAATATTTTGTGGAGTATTTGGATCCAGGTACTTTTATAGGTATAAATTAAATTTCCAACAAGTAGTTTTTTGTAGTTATTGTAGTAATTTATATGAGCGAAGTAGGTGAACAACATATTTGCAGGGTGAACTACACTCGCCTCCTCAAAACTAGAATCTAGTAGTTAAATTAAACTCCAAATATGTACCTACCTTTATAATATGTGAAATAACGGTAGCTTTTTATGATAATTTGTTATGAAGATAATATTGTAAGTAGGTAAAGGTCAAATTTGGCACTTAAACGGTACTTGATACATTTTCCTAATATCTTAACAAATATTATGAAGCTAAAAATATAGAAATACCTATATGTACAGTGAGACATGGGCCACACCAAGATACGGTCCATAGTGCATGGTTTTATATCATTTATAATAATAATAGTTAAAGTAATAAGTTTTATCTTAAACTATTATTTTATAAATTCCACTTCAATGGTTTGTTTCAATTATTTAGTATTTGTACGTATTTCTTTGTGAGACCAATAACATTGTTACCTATATGCGTCTCACTGTACCCCGATTTACCATATACTGATAAATCATTACTTTTTCCAGGGCTGTGAACAGTGGCGTAATTGGGGGGTCGCAAGGGGTCGCACTTGCGACCCCAAATTTAATGAAGGGGTTGCATAAGTATAAATTTGCAACCCCTGAAATTTCTATATTATTTATGGTTTTCGTTAGTAAAAAAATTTAAATAGGCTATAGTTAATATTTAGTCATTAATTAACTATGAAAAAAAAATTTTAGAGAACAATTATGTTAAACAACATATTTTAAACTGTTTGCAAGATATAAATGAACCAATAAACTTCACTTCATTTGAAGATGTTAGTACAATGTATGGTTTTAATGAAAGTGAACTCAAGTCTGAAAAAAAAATATTCAACAGGATGTATATAGCTTAAATAAAGAAAATACTATTCAATCTAAAATTAAATATATGAGATCAGGCGATAATGCAGTTGGGTTTCCAACATTGGCAAAATTATATGAGCTTTTTCTAACTATTCCATCAAATTCAGCATCATGGGAAAGAAGCTTCTCATGCCTTCGTCGTTTAAAAACTACTTGAGAATTACTATGGGACAATCCAGATTAAATCACCTAGGAATTTTGCAAATAGAACGTGAAAGATCGTCAACTATTAATAACGATGAAGTCATAAAACAATTTGACTCATCTAAAGTACCACGTCGTTTAAAGCTAACTTAGCTAACTAAAGCCTACTAATAAACATTTAAAATTCATAGTTTAGGTATTATAAGAAAAATTAAAATATATACTTGCTTATAACGTATTTTATATTAATAGTGAATTTAATAATATAATTATATGATTACGTATGTTAAAACATTGATTATTTTATAATGTTGTGGGGGGGGGGGGCAAAGCCTCCACGGGTTAGTGCATCCTAAGTAATTTTTGCAACCCCTGATGTTTTGCCCAAATTACGCCACTGGCTGTGAATCAAATGCATTTGCATGTTTTTTTTTTGTCACACCGTAGCTTCCCAACGTTATTATTATTGAATTTTTTTTTATTTTTTTTTTAATTAGTACATTTTTTTATTATTTGAAAAACACAATACAAACAAGGTATTAAAGAAAATAATAAAAATTACCTACACCTTTAAGCTCTAAGCTTGTAGTGGTGTAGAGATTAACAGTACAACATATATTATGTGATTTCATTAAATACTTAAATAAAACATTTACTAACAAAATGTATTATACATTATAACTTTTTAGAGGCCTCTGTAGTGGCTAAGGAGCCTTCCTATGTAAATAATATTTTTTTTTTGTAAGCCATTATTTTTATTAATTATTATTTTCCACAGTTTTTTTTAATAAAGTGGATTTAATATAGCATATTTTTAAATTTTTAGTGCTTTTTTAATAAATGCATGCATATATTTAATGCATTTAATTCACAGCCCTGCTTATCACTTTTATTTCCAATCATACCTATCACAGTTAATGTTAAATGTCAACAATTAACAGCTTCTTCAACTTGATAACACTTAGGGGGATGACATATTTTTAGCACACCGCATTTATTTCTCTCTCTAACCCTCGCACAATGATAAGCGCAACTAGCCATTGTCCACGCCTTGCCTGCAGGACGCTAGAACCGCTAATACATTTGGGTCAAGTATGAAAAACAAATAGTGCGCCGACATCCCAACCGGCAACCGATCTTTTTATTCTATCCCATAAGTCGAGGTCGTAAACCTATATCAACTGATACCGGTATAGTTTCAGCCCAATAGTCGAGTGGCCTTTGCAATTCAAGATCCTTTCCTACGTATTCGGCATTGTAACCTAACTATTCTACCTTCACACTTCTTCTTCCCCCTTCTCTCACAACCTATATACAGTTTCAGCCTCCCTCCCTCATACCTCCTGAACCCCTAAATCGTGACCGACCCACCTCATCCTATTCTCTCTTGTCCTCACTACAATATATACCACTCCTATTTTCTTCTTCCTCCTTCTCTCACACTTCCTATTCACTCAGTCTCTAGTTACCTACAAGTCATCGTACTTGATTATCGGTGAAAATATTTAAATATCATTGAGCGAATTACCTACCTACTCAAAAAAATCACATAAAAATAAATCATAATTGACTAATTTTCTAATTTTTATCACGACTTTATTGATAACCGCAATAGTGTTATACCAGTAGTTACAATATTAATAATTGAAAAGTTGCGAGCAATACATCCCCTGATAAATTAACAATAATAAAAAGAAACCTACTGAAAAATAATAAAGTACATACCCCGCGTGACCGACTCAAAATCTGCTATAAAACTTAGTCTTCGAAACATTGCAATGTTCACACAGTCTGCTTAAGATCTACTATTTCCAGTTGGCAACATTTTCGCTGACGAATATCATTTCTGAAATAATACGCACCCTGCAGTAAAATGTTCAACAATATTATGACCTATATGCGTTACAGATATTATATTATATACATAATTTTTATTCAAACAATTAACATTGTTACATTATATTACCTTTAAGCAGAGCTTGTGTTAGTACCTACTATAGAGTGTTACATGTTACAAACTCAAAATTACATATTATATATCAGTACCTAGCTATAGTAGCATATTAATAATTATTGAAATTGGATCATCATATAAAAATAAATTAGAATATGCATATGAATTTCTTAAAGTATATTTAGTATACATTGGATAGTAGGTTAAGTTTTTTGAAATCTGTACGTTCGTATTACCATAAAATTTAAATTTATATATTATAAGTAGGTATAGATATAAGGGATAGATTATATGTTACCGTAAGATAGAAACTCGAGTAGACCCGGAATTCGGGCTTACCACCGGTACAGTATACGGGTCTTTAAAATCGGGATAGTTTACAATCACACGACTTGTCATTTATAACTTGTATATAACCAAAACGTATGTCTATTTCAATTACCTATTAATTATAATTATCCTACGACCGGCGACTGGGAAAACGACGACGGCGTTTGTTTTATAATAATTTGTATAGTAAGATGGTCCTATTAAGAGATATATACATACGTTGATCAAAAACTATTTACAATGATTGTTAATAGTTAAGAGCTATTCAAATATCCTTTATTTGTATTTATTTGTTCACCCAGTCAATAGATTGTCCGTAGAAATAAATATTTAGCTTAAGTCTAAGTAGTAAATTTAAGCCCCAAAATAATATGAAAACAAACTTACGCATAAACCTCGACTCTTCTGGTGAAACCTAGCAGTGCAGACGTGCAGTATATTCACCGCTCCTGAAGACACGACTACTTTAAAGTATCGAAATGTTTAATGAAAATAACCAGAACGTAACAAAATGTGATAAATAAATTATATTATAATATAATGTTTAACGTACTGTCCGTCTATTGTTGGCTTATTTTTTTTTTTTTGTGCACTGAAATTATTAGAATTGTTAATCGTCTCCTACGAATATCGACAATTGGCGATTGCCATAGATGGTTGAATATGATTAATCCATAGAACTTATATACTCAGTGCCTACCTATACAGTATACTGTCTGTAATTATTTTAAATTATTTTACATTTACAGAAATCTTTTTGGTTGGTAATACTTATCGGACTATTTTAATAGGCATTTAAAGTTCAAATTTTTACAAAATTCATCATAATTTCGACATAAGCGTAATATTTTGTAGTCAGATACCTATTCATACAAAATGTTCTTTGTTTACCTAAGATATGAAAATGTAGACAGTAAAATGTTCAACTTTTTTGGCAATAAACAAAGATTATTATAATATATAGTTCATACTGTAACCAAAAAATCTAAGAAACCTATTATAAAAGATCAAATTTTTAACCAAATTATTAAAACCAAGAATAACAGTTTTAGTTATTTTGTTGCAATTTAAAAATATTATTCGTAGATATATGAAACTTTTAGAGTATATCATTATAATTTATATACACGATGACATTTTCAAATTTAGTTTTTTGGAATAATTAATTTAACTTACTGTTAAAGGTACTGTACAAATACCTAGTCGTAAAATAAGTTAGGTAGGTACTTTAATCACAATATTATTTATTAAAGTCTTCGTTCAGAATCATTTTTCGTTTGTTTTTTTGTATTTTAATAGTTTATACCTACATGGATTTATTCCTATTACTAATAAATAATAATAGTAACTAGGTGTGTTTATTTTATTTCAATGAATTATAGATAATATATATTAATGAATAATTTTTGACAGGGACATTTTAAAAAATAAATCTGATCACAATAAATTGGAGTTTTGTAATGTACCTACCTAAATGAAAAAATAAATAAATATAATAATTATTTAGATATGTACCTAGTATGAGTGTATAAGTATATTATTCATAAGTGAATAATAGAAGTTAAGTATGTTACACTAAATTAATAGTTATCTATAACTTATAACGTTGGATTTGGAAACAAAAATTACCATCATTAAATTAAAATTGTATCTAACAAATGATAACCTAACAAATCGGTGTACTAAAATGACACCAGAACATATATGGAACAATATATAGTTATTATTTGTTATTGGAAAATGAATTAAATTAAATAGACTTAAAACCAATTTATTGTAATTTAATTAATTTATTTATTTATAATACAGTTATTAAATAATAAATTTGAACTAAATGCATATATTTTTTATTAATATTGAAAGAATATTTTGCCAGACATATTTTTAGGACATCATATAGGTATCTCATATTTTAAGAATTTTAAGAGAATATAAATCCGGTCTGTACTTATGACAAATTAGAACATGTATTTCTATAAATTAAACCAAAATTCATATGTCTATTTCAAGTACCTATAGCGTGTGCACCTATTAATTATATTATTTCTACGACCTGGAACGGGAAAAACGATTACGGCGTTAGTATTATTCGACCTCGCATATTTTATACATTTCGAACTCGGAACTAAAATATTCGTTTACAATACTTGGATAGCACATTTTTAGTGACATTTAATATTTAATTTAACTTTAAAAAGTAAATTTGAGAACCAAATAAATTTAAAACAAACTTACATTTAAACATCGATTCTTTCGGCATTCGTCGGAATCCGTGACGTGTGCACTGTATAGCTACGACGTCACTACGAAAACGCTCCAGATACATGTCTGAAAATATTGTGATTTGTGAAAAATAAAACCATATGAAACGCAGTATATTTTTTTTTTTATGTTAGTTTCGTTTGTTAAAATTTTAGAATTTTTAATGACTGTAACTTCTGCAACGACTTTGACAATTGCCATAGAATATAAATGATAGATATTGTATTAAACGTCAATATGATGAATCCACGGATCTAATAAAATGCAACTTTATACATCAAAGAGTTCCGTGTTTAGGAACAATTTCATGGTGTATAGATATTAGAAGCATATAGGTGTATTTAATTTTACGAATCTTTAAGTAAAACTGAGATTATAAATAAATGTAATTTCTGGTATTTAATATGTTAATTTTAATTGTACTGTGTATATTTTATATTTTATAATGATGTGTGATTAGAATGATATATGAATTTTAGAATGATATGTGTTTGTAATTTTTCTAACCTTTTTTTTTTTGTGTCTGTAGCTTTGATTTTTAACTGAAGTCTAAATTTAAAATTCCCCGTAGATTACAAACGTCGGGATATACAAAAACAAAAAAATTAAGAAAAAACAGGTATTTTAAATTTTTACGCAAAATTGAATTTCGGCAAAATCGATTTTAGTCTGCGGCATAAATCAAAAAAAAGTACCGTAGATAGGTACATGAAATTTTCACTGAATATTTATATAAACATTTTCTATACACCAGAAATTATTTTGACCTATGTTGAGCTATTTATAGGCATACCAAATTTTCGATATTAAGTTTTTTTTTGTATAATTAAGATTTTAAAATTGAATACAAAATTTCTATTTTTATAAAAAAATGTAGGTACTATTAATCTAAAATTATTATTTGTGGGTTCTTAAAATGTCTAAGTATATTTTGATATACAAATATGATAATATTCAATATTAAGCAAAGTGTATTAATTCAACTAAATATAATATATTAAAAATAACAATATAAAATATCCAAGTCTGACAGCCGTCACCGCTCTGAATTGTTTTTTGTATACATTGATATTACTTACCTAACCTTTAGCAGATTGTCCGTGGCAATATATTAATTTTAAGACTAAAACGTAAATGTTAGCCTCTAAAGAATAGGTAATCAAACTAACGAATTTGTCGACTCTTCGGTTGAATATAGGTGTGCCATATCTAGAGTACGGATTCCATATCAATGAACTGCTATTTCTTCATCCGTCTTCATCTCGCACTGAACTGATAGTATCGAGATATTTTATGAAATTAACTTGAGCAGAATGAAATACATGAATAAATGTTGTATAGGTACAAAATTATTGTTTAACGACTTGTCTGTTCATTGTTGGCCTATTCGTTTTTTTTTGTTCATTGAAATTATTAGAACTGTGAATCGTCGCCGACGAATGACCAGGATTGGCGTTTGCCATAGATGATGGATATTATAATATGACATCGTC
>JANEHU010004061.1:0-25589 GCA_027563435.1 Nasonovia ribisnigri | reverse complement strand
TGTCCGTAGAAATAAATATTTAGCTTAAGTCTAAGTAGTAAATTTAAGCCCCAAAATAATATGAAAACAAACTTACGCATAAACCTCGACTCTTCTGGTGAAACCTAGCAGTGCAGACGTGCAGTATATTCACCGCTCCTGAAGACACGACTACTTTAAAGTATCGAAATGTTTAATGAAAATAACCAGAACGTAACAAAATGTGATAAATAAATTATATTATAATATAATGTTTAACGTACTGTCCGTCTATTGTTGGCTTATTTTTTTTTTTTTGTGCACTGAAATTATTAGAATTGTTAATCGTCTCCTACGAATATCGACAATTGGCGATTGCCATAGATAGTTGAATATGATTAATCCATAGAACTTATATACTCAGTGCCTACCTATACAGTATACTGTCTGTAATTATTTTAAATTATTTTACATTTACAGAAATCTTTTTGGTTGGTAATACTTATCGGACTATTTTAATAGGCATTTAAAGTTCAAATTTTTACAAAATTCATCATAATTTCGACATAAGCGTAATATTTTGTAGTCAGATACCTATTCATACAAAATGTTCTTTGTTTACCTAAGATATGAAAATGTAGACAATATAAAATGTTCAACTTTTTTTGCAATGAACAAAGATTATTATATATAGTTCATACTGTAACCAAAAAATCTAAGAAACCTATTATAAAAGATCAAATTTTTAACCAAATTATTAAAACCAAGAATAACAGTTTTAGTTATTTTGTTGCAATTTAAAAATATTATTCGTAGATATATGAAACTTTTAGAGTATATCATTATAATTTATATACACGATGACATTTTCAAATTTAGTTTTTTGGAATAATTAATTTAACTTACTGTTAAAGGTACTGTACAAATACCTAGTCGTAAAATAAGTTAGGTAGGTACTTTAATCACAATATTATTTATTAAAGTCTTCGTTCAGAATCATTTTTCGTTTGTTTTTTTGTATTTTAATAGTTTATACCTACATGGATTTATTCCTATTACTAATAAATAATAATAGTAACTAGGTGTGTTTATTTTATTTCAATGAATTATAGATAATATATATTAATGAATAATTTTTGACAGGGACATTTTAAAAAATAAATCTGATCACAATAAATTGGAGTTTTGTAATGTACCTACCTAAATGAAAAAATAAATAAATATAATAATTATTTAGATATGTACCTAGTATGAGTGTATAAGTATATTATTCATAAGTGAATAATAGAAGTTAAGTATGTTACACTAAATTAATAGTTATCTATAACTTATAACGTTGGATTTGGAAACAAAAATTACCATCATTAAATTAAAATTGTATCTAACAAATGATAACCTAACAAATCGGTGTACTAAAATGACACCAGAACATATATGGAACAATATATAGTTATTATTTGTTATTGGAAAATGAATTAAATTAAATAGACTTAAAACCAATTTATTGTAATTTAATTAATTAATTTATTTATAATACAGTTATTAAATAATAAATTTGAACTAAATGCATATATTTTTTATTAATATTGAAAGAATATTTTGCCAGACATATTTTTAGGACATCATATAGGTATCTCATATTTTAAGAATTTTAAGAGAATATAAATCCGGTCTGTACTTATGACAAATTAGAACATGTATTTCTATAAATTAAACCAAAATTCATATGTCTATTTCAAGTACCTATAGCGTGTGCACCTATTAATTATATTATTTCTACGACCTGGAACGGGAAAAACGATTACGGCGTTAGTATTATTCGACCTCGCATATTTTATACATTTCGAACTCGGAACTAAAATATTCGTTTACAATACTTGGATAGCACATTTTTAGTGACATTTAATATTTAATTTAACTTTAAAAAGTAAATTTGAGAACCAAATAAATTTAAAACAAACTTACATTTAAACATCGATTCTTTCGGCATTCGTCGGAATCCGTGACGTGTGCACTGTATAGCTACGACGTCACTACGAAAACGCTCCAGATACATGTCTGAAAATATTGTGATTTGTGAAAAATAAAACCATATGAAACGCAGTATATTTTTTTTTTTATGTTAGTTTCGTTTGTTAAAATTTTAGAATTTTTAATGACTGTAACTTCTGCAACGACTTTGACAATTGCCATAGAATATAAATGATAGATATTGTATTAAACGTCAATATGATGAATCCACGGATCTAATAAAATGCAACTTTATACATCAAAGAGTTCCGTGTTTAGGAACAATTTCATGGTGTATAGATATTAGAAGCATATAGGTGTATTTAATTTTACGAATCTTTAAGTAAAACTGAGATTATAAATAAATGTAATTTCTGGTATTTAATATGTTAATTTTAATTGTACTGTGTATATTTTATATTTTATAATGATGTGTGATTAGAATGATATATGAATTTTAGAATGATATGTGTTTGTAATTTTTCTAACCTTTTTTTTTTTGTGTCTGTAGCTTTGATTTTTAACTGAAGTCTAAATTTAAAATTCCCCGTAGATTACAAACGTCGGGATATACAAAAACAAAAAAATTAAGAAAAAACAGGTATTTTAAATTTTTACGCAAAATTGAATTTCGGCAAAATCGATTTTAGTCTGCGGCATAAATCAAAAAAAAGTACCGTAGATAGGTACATGAAATTTTCACTGAATATTTATATAAACATTTTCTATACACCAGAAATTATTTTGACCTATGTTGAGCTATTTATAGGCATACCAAATTTTCGATATTAAGTTTTTTTTTGTATAATTAAGATTTTAAAATTGAATACAAAATTTCTATTTTTATAAAAAAATGTAGGTACTATTAATCTAAAATTATTATTTGTGGGTTCTTAAAATGTCTAAGTATATTTTTGATATACAAATATGATAATATTCAATATTAAGCAAAGTGTATTAATTCAACTAAATATAATATATTAAAAATAACAATATAAAATATCCAAGTCTGACAGCCGTCACCGCTCTGAATTGTTTTTTGTATACATTGATATTACTTACCTAACCTTTAGCAGATTGTCCGTGGCAATATATTAATTTTAAGACTAAAACGTAAATGTTAGCCTCTAAAGAATAGGTAATCAAACTAACGAATTTGTCGACTCTTCGGTTGAATATAGGTGTGCCATATCTAGAGTACGGATTCCATATCAATGAACTGCTATTTCTTCATCCGTCTTCATCTCGCACTGAACTGATAGTATCGAGATATTTTATGAAATTAACTTGAGCAGAATGAAATACATGAATAAATGTTGTATAGGTACAAAATTATTGTTTAACGACTTGTCTGTTCATTGTTGGCCTATTCGTTTTTTTTTTGTTCATTGAAATTATTAGAACTGTGAATCGTCGCCGACGAATGACCAGGATTGGCGTTTGCCATAGATGATGGATATTATAATATGACATCGTCATCAGTTTTCAATTTTCTTACTTCTTTGGATGAGACTATTCATTTTTATTTCATATTTGAAAATAGAATATTATTCAGAGTATTCAAATCTATAAAACTAATAACAACGAACTCTGTAGGTATATTATATTATGTTATATAGCTACATTTTTGTTGAGAGTCCTTTTTTTTCGGCATTTCGCAACATTGGTAATAATATTGTTTTTAGTGTTAATGGCAAAACTATAACTTAACATACAACTACTCTAGTGCCGCCGGGTTTCATTAATAGTGCGATATTAATAATTTAGATAGTGAGCTAATGATCACTTATACAAGGTTTAGTGGCCTACGATCGGTCCATTAAATTTATTAAATTG
This sequence comes from Nasonovia ribisnigri, assembly GCA_027563435.1. Taxonomy (NCBI): domain Eukaryota; kingdom Metazoa; phylum Arthropoda; class Insecta; order Hemiptera; family Aphididae; genus Nasonovia; species Nasonovia ribisnigri. Next base: position 21,785 of record JANEHU010004061.1, on the reverse strand, counting down.
TTTATGCAACACTGCATTAGAGCGTTAAGACCATAGCTCGTTGAGACTCAATAGAAATTCAAAACTATGCTTTGAAAATTAGGGGAATACAAAAATTTGGATACTTTTTAATAATTTTGATTTTTATACGGAAGGATCATCCACCATCGTTCAAATTGAAAACTTAGGTTTTAAATATTCACAAAAAAAGAAATGTTTACTAGGAATGAAATAGAAAGACGTGTTTCTAGACATTTTCATAATATCATCCGTGCTTCAGCTATAGGTACTACTTTTAAGTACCTGTACTTTATTTATGGCTCCCATTACATATTTTATCAATGTGTCGTTTTTGTGTGTATAATATCTATGGTATATTCTATAAAATTTCTATTAATTGATTCAAACTTTCAAACTATTATAATTAATATTTTGCAAACGGCTTTTTTTTATTGAAAATACTAAAATCTAAAATATTTTATTCAAATTTAGATGAGTATAGGAAATATATTTTAATCTATGATACCCTAATTAATGAATATTATTAAATATTTATTAAGATTATAGGTACGCGTTAAATGTTACATTTAATCATTTTAAACTTATACATAGTTATTCACTCGTAATTATGGCTAATGCTACTTGCTCTGTTCGTAAACCTTAATACCGTTCTTTGAGTAGTTATAACTGTAAGGGTGAGGCAGCTAGACAATTTTAGTTTTAAATAAAATGTTTATGTACAATTATAATATGAAATATTACATTTTTGGGACATAAGGACGTTAGTGTGTGTAACACTATTTACAATGTTTATGAATAATAACCATTGTCATTATTCTATTAAAGGGACACAGCGTAGGAAATACGTAAAACACAACAGATTAGTACTTAGGTTACTGGCGACAAAACAGGTTATAACTTATAACATTTCGAATCATAAAGAAATATTTATCACCTCAGTATTTGAATAAAGAACTTGTAACTAACTTACTAACAGTTACACCGGGCTTTAGGTATTAAAATTAAAAACTGTATTAAGTTTAACGGCAAAGCAATTTAAAAAAATTTTAATTTTGGAGATTTAAACTAGGCCGATATGTTAATCGTTAAATAATGTTGATAGTTAAATGCGGTAATAACTTACGGGAAACCTTGTATTATTAATTTATAAGTTTTTATATTCACAAACAAAATTTTATTAAACATAAATCGAATAAAAACTAAAAATGTTTGAAATTTGAAATGTCTATAAATAGCCAAAATGTTGTCTAGAAGATTATATAAATATTTGGTGAAAAATGCAGTTTATAATTATTATTTGTTTTAAAAAAATTTGAACAATTAAACAAAACCAATTTTGTCAGATACTAGCTTTTTTTTTTTTTTTTTATAAAACGAATAAATGAATTTAAATGAATATTTACAATCTGTACTAGGGGGCACAATAAGTAAAAGGTTTAGATACTAGCTATAGCGTAATAATGTCAGTTTTTCCCGATTACTGAAGGTGTTTTCAACCCGCACTCCCATTCCAAAGTATTCCCTATATCTACAGATCCTATTTACTATCAGAGTAATCCACCCTTCAAAGTAGAAGATTGATGCATTTTTACTGCTCTAACAAGGGTGATACAATAATAAATAAATACATTCTAAAACCAAAAAATCACCCTGCTCAAAATCTAAAATTATGAACGGCATAGCTTTTGAAATTAAACACATCACTTACATGCAACAATAATTTCATGACATGACCACAGAGCCAATTGCGGTCTTATCAATTTAACCTCGATGAATATGCCATACATAGTTAAATAGAGAATGTGAAGACTTTTCAAATTTGAATGACTCACAAGTAATCTTGTATGGAAACAAAACAAAAGAAATGTATATAGTACACTCGCCAGATAATGAATAAATAGTAATATAATACATTATATTAATTAAAAATTGTTTATACCTTAAGTACTTGAAATAGTTATAGGCATGGCTCTTTTAATATTCTACTCTATGACAATTTAATAATACTCAACATAACTCCAAACAAAAATAACAAAACTTGAATTTAGTTGGTAGCAATTTCAATGTGCATTTTAATTTATTTCTAAGTAAGTACGTAACGTGTAAGTATACATTTCAGTTTCAATTGCATAGCTTGGTTATTAATAAATTATAACATTATGTATATTTTATAGTATTTTTTTTAAAAAATATATATTTATACTTTTTTTGTAGGTAATAATATTAACCAAATACAATAAAGACAGTATAAAATCTATTTTTGTTTAATTATAAAAAAAAACTTCATTGAATATATGCAGGTCCATTAAGACACTATGGTTGAAGCCAATTTTGATATTATTATTTGTGTTTCAATAAATTGTCCTTTAATTTATCTTTGTTAGCGCCAGAAAACCGAACAACCTAAAAAACAAATAACATTTAAAGTAAAATAAAACAAATTTGAATATTTACATTATATTAATTAATTTTACTTCTGTTTTTGATTTTAGGAAGACGAATGTGGGCATTGATTGGATGTTATACTCAATAGCAGCTTCTTCACATTCATCAACATCAACTTTTAGCATAACTACATCAGGGTACTCATTGGCCAGTTCCTAAAAATAAAAATATTAAATTTGTCATTACCTACCTAATTTTTTTTTTTAATTTCTCTTTTAACTAATCAACAAATATAGTCAACATTTTGATTTTTATAATTGAAATACTCTGAATACATTTTAAATTGCAGGAATGTATTCATTTTATATTTAGCAGTATTAAAAGCATGAAATAAATATATTTTTAATTAGAAAAATATCACTATTAAAATAAAGTGCTTTAATGAATTTGTGTACCAATAAATTATTAGTCTCTATAGGAAATTCAATAGATAATACATAGATTTTTTTAAATAGCCATACTACCCCTCATAGGATTTAGTAAAAAATATCTAATAAATACTAAATATTATTGATGTTAATTTTTGTAAATTGTAATTTGTAATTCAAATGTCATTATATTAATATTTTTACTTTAATTATTATAAAGAAACTTAATAATTACTTCAATGAATGGAGCCATTAATTTGCAAGGTCCACACCATTTGGCAAAAAAGTCGATGATGACTAATTTTTCTTTAGCATCTGTCAATTTAGTTGCCAGATCGGCCTGCAAAATACAAAATATAATAAATATAGTTTATTACGACAAAAAAGAGTATGTACCTATTTATAAAATATTATTATCTGTTGACATTTATTAATTATTGTTATACTTGTTAATAAATTAAATATGATTATAATTTATAACTATTTAGTATGTTTTTGTGATAAGTTTCATATGCATAGGTATAGATAAATAAATCATTAATAATAATCAATTAAAAACAAGATAATACCTATTGGAAGAGAAATACTAATTTTGCATGCCAACTGTATTATATAGGTAGTTCTTCAAGTAGGTATTATATTGTATAGTACATTTTAAATATAATAGTACCTAGATATTGTTAGTTAACAATTTTTAAACAAATTTAAATGTGGCATATATATCAAACAAGGTTAACAGAATGATAATTATGAACAATGAACATACTTATGCAATACATAGAAAATTACATTGACACTACGAACTGCTAATACTTCTTCAAGAACTTTTTTTTTGTCTAACAATCAAATGACTAATCTTATCAACAAACTCAGGTTTAATGTTGAAGTAGGTATTAAAATGTGTTGCTTATGAATGGAATTACTTGCACATTACTTTGAAATATAAATAAATGTGTCCAAACAATAAATTGTTGAAAAATTAGACACATGAAATATTCAGTGTTAAATACATGCAATAATAAAGGTTTTCCCAAACACCTACCTACATAAATATTTATTTCAATAGTTACTGAATACAATAATACCTAATAATTATTTGGTATAAAAGTAATATAATATATGAAGCAAATAGTGTGATTTGTGAAAATACTAATGCAATGCAACTCACACACAAGTACAATTTTAAACTTTATTTAGGTCAATAATAACCTAAAATGATATTCAAGTGTCCAGTGAGTCATGGGTAATGATAATTAGGTACTATAGGCATTTATTATAATTATTATTTTATGTATTAGGACCACAACTAAAGATATATCCTGAATCGTGATTAGGACAGTCGTTACACAATTTGTATCCTTAGAAAAATTATTTAAACATTGGAAAATTAAAATTTAAAAGGTTGTTAAGAGATAATGTATAAAAGCATAAAGACATGTCATGACCTTGATAACATATAATATAATATGTTACCTAATATAAATTATTAATACTAATAAGTATTAACATTATTAAATATTTAACTTCAAAATGATTACAGTGGTTATTAATTGAATTATCCAGTACCTAATGGTTTGTATATAAATTATATTTTAAAATGTAATTATCTCTAGACAAATAACTTAATATAGTCATATTTTAAATATTAAAAACTCAACAAAAACATAAATAAATTGGTTTTATCAAACACAATCATCTATTTTAACATCTAAAATAAATCCATTAGAATAATTAAGTAATAGGTCAATTTTACACTTATAAGGCCAATTAAATAGAATGGACCTAGTACAACATTTATTTGTGATTGACTAGGTAACTGAACAATTTGATTAAATAAGTTAAATTGTTGTATACAAGTGGCTTTTAAAATAAAATATAAACATTTTTATTTTATTGTCACAGAGTTAAAACAATAATATTTCTCAACCTCTGTATTATATATTTTAAAGAGTCATCAACCAAATATGTTTTAAAATGGTCATTAGAATTAGGTATGTCATGTGCAATTATAATTAGGTACTTAGATAAATGTTTAATAGTGTTCTTCAAATTTAATATTGTAATTTTCAATTTAATTACAATGTAACTGACATTATTATGAAAGTATTGTGGACCACATGGATGAGTAAAAATGTATTGATGTTCTATGCTTCAGAAGAATCAATCAACAACTCACTATGCCCATCACTGGACAAAATATTGATGATCATCTTGATCAATGATGATCAAATTTAACAATTATTATATTACCTATATTTTACATTTTGGATTAAATCAAATTTAACAATTATTATATTACCTATATTTTACATTTTGGATTAAATCAATCTCGAGGCGGCTAGTGTTGAATATAATATAATGTAATCAAGTTTAGGCACTAAAGCAGTTTGTTTTTATTATTAGCTATTAGGTAGGTTGTGCCTACCTATATTACATAAACTCGACATATAATTATTATACTGCATAGTACAATTATGGCTGGGTTGACTTACAGTGTTTTACGTCATCGTGACGACCTTTCAACTTTCAAGGAACATGCAGGTCGCATACTGATTGAGTAATTCGAAAATTAGAATTTTCGATGAGACACAGACAATGGTTTGGTCAAGTGCGAAACGGGGAAATTGGTTTCAAATTATTGCGCAGATACAATAATATTATTATTATTACAGTCTTGTGGTCCAACGGCAAGTCGACAACCCATGGGTTTATCAATTTATTTATCCGACGGCTGCACCGGGAAACCATAGATAAGAACATGTCTGCTCAATATTGACGCGCACACAACACCGGCCACGGCCACATAAAAGGGAGATACGACTGATTATATGTGTTTAATATTACATTATACAAACACACACACACGCACACACACACACACATACTCATACACACACACACGCACGCACAGATCTCCAAATTAAAAACTTCAATTATCACTGTTGGCGGTCGAGGACAAATTAAATAAAGCCCTTCACCTCACCCAGCGAGGTCCTCACGGAGCGACGGGCTCGAATTCGGGCGGTCGCCTAGCACAGTTCGCGCGCGTTATATTACATAGCAATATAAAAGCAATACAAATAAAAACGACGACGACGACCTTGTCCGACGTGCGCAAAACGAAAAAGTACGTCGCGCGCAAGAATTTACAAAAAACACAAAATATTATGACGACCGTATGAAAACGTACAAGCCATTACACGAATGTAATACAATATTATTATTATTACTATAATTAGGTGGGTCGAAAACTCCAAAACAACGAAAAATCTCAATGCGAAACGAGAACGTTTCGTACCAACGGAAATATAAGTTCCAATTTATACTCACGGCGTCGGTGACGAGTTGAACCATTTTAGTCGATGAGTTTCGCAATTCGGCTTAGGCGACGGCGGCGTGAGAACTGCGTGCGGACAATGTGCGGCAACGGACGACACGTCTGACGGAGCGTTCGATGTTCAAGTAATCAAACCAACTACCAAATGTTTGGCGTCGCCACTCGCCGCGTCGGTCGATTCCAACCGCTCAACGTCGTCGCGTCGGTGGGCGGGCGGTGTGCGCGCGGAACAATGGCGACCGCGGCGATCGGCAGTGCAGCCACGACCGCCACGTACGTTTTTCGTATCATTTCGTTTGCATTTTCCTGGGAGTATCGTTTGTCCGTAACACCGTCCACTGTAGTTGTTGTGTATCACTGTCTTGGATCACACGATTCACGGTAATCGGTATTCGCCATTCGGTTCCTTTTTGTGCTATTGCAGTGTAAATTGCAATAATCATAAATTATTTAAATTATAATTCTTGGAGTATTGAATAACTAATTATAATTTATAGACTATAATAATAGTTATTACCACACTGCCACACGCTCAGCTATAATAATATTATAATAAATTATTATTATTAACATGACGAAATAATACCGTTTTATTGTTTTCATGAAACTAATTACGTAGCCAGGTATAATACCTATTCATATTATTATGTAATTTTAAAAAGCGGCATAAATATTATACAGGTAGGTCGTAGGTACCAATATTAGGAATTTGTGATTCGTCCACAGCTTGAGTACAACAATCTTGTCGCTTTTTACGTATGTGTTTATTGACTTATTGTCAGAACATTTTACCGGCTGGAATACTGGAAATATTGGAAATCTTATGAAAGCATTACTCATCTGAAATATAGGTATTAGGTAAATTATTTAATTGGTATCCGAAAACTGAAAATCCAACATGCGACAAACCCTGTAAAAAAAATTACCTACGGTTATTTCGTTATTAATATTTCGATAAATACTTTGCAGACCCCCTACTCCCTGTTTCCCTATAATTTAAGCCAGGAACACGCCAAGCAAATAATAAATGAATGAGTCTCTAAAAACGGTGTGCCCTGGCCCCTGACCGAGTTTGCGGCCCAGCGGCCGTGGTCAGGCCAACACTGTAGTCTGCAACAAAAGTACAAAACACAGATCTTTCAACCGCGATAGAAGCAATTTAAATTTGGGGGGTAGGGGCTGAAATGTATGTCAAACAAGTGGGAAGGATGTGATGAGGAACCCCCTAATAACCTACCTATAATTATTTTTGTTTTTTTTGCGACCACCACACAACTCAGGGGACAGGACTCAGGAGGGGTGTCTTTCGTAAGATTTTCCCCCATACAGTATAAATGGTATCAGTGTTATACGATTGAGAACGATTGACAGCTGCAGACCAGAGAAATAATATTTATACTTCATATTCAAACGATTTTTCGAGCGACGTTGTCGTTTATTTTAATTTTGTATATCGTTGTATACAACCGATAACAAAATTATATTAAATCGATATCACGGTTTACGGACCCGATATTCTACTGTAAATAATTATTAATATTGCTTATAATCGACATTTTGGATAAGCCGTTTTAAAAGTAGTTGTTTGGGAACAGCGATAACAATGTAGTAGATACCTATAGTGTTAACTGTTAAGTGTTATAGTGTTTACCATCGAAAACTGTAAAGTTGTTTCTTCTGAACACAGAAAACAACTAATATTACTAAATAATTATAAGTATTAATTTGTAAAACAACAAAGAAGCGGATTAATGAAATGGAAATGTTCAAATAAACATTTCCAGTATATTAATGAAAATTGATGCATATTTTCAAAGTTTGCAAACTCAATGAAAAAACCAAGGGTAGGTTGGTAGGTATATACAATTTAATATTATAATATTTTTCAATTGGTAATAAATAGATGCGCCAAAGTTGCATGAAAGTTAGCAGGTTTTTATGGCGCATTTTATCTACGTATTGTGCTATAGCTATTATTAATCAGGCTTGTCTCGTTGGATAGTGTAGGAGTTGTCAGGCCACACACAAATCTACAACAGAATAAATTACGCCAAAATATAAGGAAATAGTGATGACTAAAATCGAATATAAAATAATCGATAATGGATGATAACACGAATTAAAATAATGTTATAATCAGAGCATGTCAGTAAAAAATATTTTGATTTCTTTCTTTGATCCACGAGGAAAGTGCAACATAGCATAAGTTTGTGTTCAGCTGAACCAACTTTGTGTTGTTAGCTTTATAACAAAGTAAATTGACCTATTTCAAAATAAAAGTCTGCAGTAAGTTATCTGTTTTAATTTTTTACAATATTTAAATTTTTCCTAAGTGTAATGATAATTTTTATATCGTAATATAGTACATACCTATACCCATTAAATTATTGAAATTTCGTAAAAAACTCTTTGTACAAACTCAGATGATACAATAAAATTCCATCACATATTAGTGAATATTAAACATAATATATACCTGTATATACCTGTTATACACAGCACATAAAAAATGTATCAGTTCTTAGAAATCAGTCTTAAAAAACGTACAAAATACAAATCGACACATATATTAAAATGAGAAGCTCTAAAACAATAAAAAAAGAAACTGCATTTTACTAAAAGAAAAATGTATAAATCAATAAATGACAAAATGAATGAAAAAATTCCGGAATAATTAACCGATTTGATTTTGTAAAATTAATGTCTTATTAATGTGATTTTAGATTCTGAGTGGAGCGATGAATGTATATTGATTTTACAATGATGTGTGTTTTTATTATTTTTTTTTTTTGTTTCTGTGTACACGATAAGTAGTCAAGACAAAATGCTTCGATTTTCTTCAACAGTATCTAGTCCTCGATGGGAAAGTGAATTTATAGTTGGTGCATTCAGGAGGTCATTTTTAAAATTCTTAATAGTTTTCAAAAGCCCAGGGAAAAACAAAAGAAAAATTAAGGAAAACCGGGAATTTTTACGCAAAATCAGGTTTCAGCAAAATCAATTTTGGATTTTGGTATAACTCTAAAACAAATGTCCGTTATTACATACAATTTTCACTGGTTCTTCATTTTAGCATTTTCTATACACGATAAAATTTTCAAAATATTTTGAATTGTTTTGAAGTGTTTACGGACATACTCAGTTTTCTATTTTTTTAGATTTTTCTCTATGAATGTCAATTAAATTTTATTCGTTGGGTCAAAAAGCTTGTACATTTAATGCAAAGCTCCTAATATATTGTTACAATAATAATATATGCAAAATTTGTTTTATAAGCATTTAAAGTTCGATTTCAGAATCGTTTTTCGTATACAATTATATTATACATCATTGAATTCAAATTTAATACCATCCATTGACCATTATACAGTGACCCATTTGTAACCTACTGTACAGCAGAGCAACATCCACTTACCTACCCTTTTTTTTAAATAATATTTTTTTTTGTCTACAATATGCATTTATTTTTTTTTTTGTGGTATAGTACCTACATGTTATTGCCATTTATTATTGCCTAAAATTCTAATCATTTATATTTTTAGTGGTAAAGATTAAAGAAACTATGAATAACATTTTAACCATGTACATTTGGTCTAAATAGTCATAGATAGTCCTAAGTCTGTTAAGATGGGAGAAAAATGATAAAATGTAGTAGTACTCACCAAAAAAAAAAAAATTAAGGACCTAATTAGTGTAGTACCTACCTGTAAAAATCCCGGACCCAACTAGTATAGACATTTTTAATTCAGGGCCCAACTCGGATGCAGCCAAAAAATTCACTATTATTAATAATTCCTCTATACGAATATTTACATATTACTAGCTCTAGCCGACTAGCCATACAACCCGAATTCGCTGTCCGGCCACAAAATATATAAAAATATAAGATACTATATCAATGATTAGTCACGTGTATCTATTGGTTTTAGTGTAAGAACCATTTTTATATGCCATATTTCTATATTAATTTTAATAGTAATAATATAACCTATAGCTAAAGTATATTTTCGATTTTCATGAACCAAAAAAAAAGTGTTAACCATCCTATTACTACCTACAATAGGGGTTGAATACACAAACTATAAACACCCTCTAACTCTCAAAGAATCTATTGATATAACTTTTATTGAAAATGGTCCAGTAGTTTTTGATTCTGTTGAGGACAAACAAAGAAACATTAATTTATATATAAATAGATATTATTCTACAAACACGTAATACTATATTATGTTAGGTTTTGAAATAATAATAATATACTCCATCTACGACCTTGAAACTGGTGAGACCTTGCGTGTATCGTGGACTTGACTCATACGAAACACGCATAATAAAATATCATGTACAAATGTACAATATAATCGCAGATCGATTGGCGACCACAGTATCACACATTTACGCATTAAAGCGTATAAGCTATACTATATTATATTTTAATATTTATATATTAAACAACGTCTGACCGACGGACTCACGCAACTACAGGCTACAGCAGATGTTGCATCCGAAAATTAAATTGAATACCTGGAAGAAACAACAAGACAATATCTCCATACTTTTGTCAAAATTATTTCCGACAGCACATTATTGAGAAAAAAAACTGCGTCATTTGGTGCAACAACCAGACAAATCCGACTCTTAAATATAGAGATAACAATTATATTAATGTAGATATCTGGTTTTTATTTTAGAGCACCAACTAGACATTTTCGAGCTTTATTTTTTAGTTATGAGATCGTAAAAATTTGATTTTGACAGTTTGTCATTGACTTCTACTTATAAGTTTATATTATACGAAAATAAGTTGAATCTAATTATATTTTTTATTAGTTTTTAAGAAATTTTTAAGTGCCTTCTGAAAAATTGTATTAATTGGAGAAGTCTTGTAGTTGCTCACTTGCTCGCAGATCTTCAGTTATGTTAGACATCCAAATAACGTTTTTGTTTTACTGTATTATACTCTTAATATAACCTATATATATTATATATATTACCTCTTAGTGTATTACTCACGAGATATTCAGCATTTCTGGAATTGTGAATTTGTGAATAGTGAATTCTTTGTCACTGGCCGCTGAGATGTGATTGCTTTAATGTGATTAGTTATTAGATTATTATCTCATACAGTCATATTTTAAACATGAAAAATATTTATAAGCTAGAAGATATACTTATAAAGAACTGTAACAGTTAGTCAGGTTGGTACATAATACATATTACATCATAATATTATATAATAAAAGAAGGACATTGCATTTATTACATAATATTTATAATTAATTTATCCACACGGCAAATCAAAACAATAATTTTATTGATGTTATAGTTTTAATTTTTTTATTTTGTTTACCAAAGAAAAAAAAATCCAAAATGTTCGTGCTATGTTATAAACCTCGATATATTAATCAAAACTAAATGTCTTCTAGTTTCTGGTTCTATACCTACCTATAAGTACTAGTATTCAATTTTAATACAATGAAGTACTCCAAATAATATTCTATTTTGGAATAAAGAAAAAAATTTTTTTTAAATAGTATAAATGTAATTTAAAAAAAAATTTTGTGTTTAAATTTGAAACGACTTAAAATTATGTAAAAAAAACATTTTTTTCCATCTATATTACGACTTACGTTAAATTTATCATTTGGTGAATCATTTTTATAAAATGTTATCACGCATGGTATGAAACAATGCTAATTGTATCTTTCATAATTTATAAAAAATATATAGGCATAATAGTAATAACTAATAAATATAATAAAATATATTAATGTATGATACACAGGGTGATTCACTAAGCATGGTCACCCCCATTTTTCATTAACAATAATGAATTTATTCACATGCTGCTTTTCAGAACTTTTAGACATATGTTTAAGTATATACTTAAGAACCGTATTTTCAAATAAGTATTTAGATTTATAACACTATTTTTGGAGTGTTCTGTGGTTATAAAAAACTTTATTTTACTAACTAAACTTTTTTTTGTGAATTATGAGGAGTATTTTATATGATGATCTATATCACAATTCGAACAAATAATAGTGTCTGAGTTAATAAAACATATACCCCAAAGATAATATAGCTAGTCTTTAAAAATGGTCATATGAAAAAATAAAATGTATAGTATATAGGAGCCTACTTATTACAAATAGATAATTTTTACAAAATACAAAATTTTGATGATCAACATTAATTAATTTAATTTTCAAACCATCATAACCCCCCCCCCCTCCCATATCAGCCAAACCTATATTGATTAATGGACATAGTATTACCTTAGGATTAATATTAACTGAGTAAGTACACAAAGTTAAAAAAAACTTAATAACTACTCGTTATATTAAATATCGTCTAGGTACCTACTTTATTAAAACTGTACAGGAAAAAATTTAATCATCATTATATGATAATAAAGTTTATAATTTGTATCGCCACTGGACAATCCTTAAATTGTTAATAAGGTCATTCAATATACTTAAAAATTCCAAAACCATAATTTTAATAAATTAATTTTTAAATAAAAAAATTAGGGGTTAGCATGCTTGGTGAATCATTCTGTATATTTATAATAAAAGTAAATAGTATAATATTATAAGTTATAATACGGTTTAAGATCATAATATATTTCAATAATATTATTATTGTCTTAAATCGTGAATAATAGTAAAAAATACATTGATGTTTTTAAGTTGCCCACCCATAGCGCCGTAAGAAATTGTTAAAATGACAATGTGGTTTGTGATTACTCATTACTGATTTGTTACCATAATACCATGACTTGTCGATCGTTTTTAAGGAGTTCAATATTAGAAATGATCTAAGTGAAAGTGTATCGTATTAATGTATAAATGATCATTAGTGTAAAATAAGTAATGGAACGCTCCTGAAAGTGCAGCACGTACATGCTATATAATAACGCGCTACACGAATATTAATTACAATTTTTTTCTAATGGTATTAATATTTGGCCAATTGTAAACGGTTCTCCAATAATTTTTGAATAAAACTTTTTTAAATAATTTTAAGTAAAATTTATGACATACTCAAATATATTTATCAGAATTGTTATCTAATTACTATACTACTATAGGATATATAGGGTAAATTGGCATACGATAAGTATATTGTATAGTTGAGATCGAATCCCATTAATGCTGTGTTGAATTTTGAACCTCCAGAGGCGCAGGATCCATTTTTCACTTGGCAGTGAATTGTTTATAAGACTGATACATTTTTTTCTTTGTGAACCGTATGTCCATAAAGATCCATTAAAAAAATTCCAAGTAGTTTTCCAAGTTAAATTTTAATTCATTATATAATGTTATAAAATCAGACCCGGCCTTAAGGCGGAACGATGTCTGGAGCAAAAAATGCAAAACAGAAATTCGTAGTATAGATTCGTAACCTAACCTAAACATACTATATACTTATCAACTTTTAAACACATAATAATGCTAACAAAGTTAAAAATATCAAGCTAGTTCTTACTCATAGACAGAAATACGTATTCTAAATACATTTGAAAATAGTGCTTGTGCACAGTATTTGAATACTTTTTTGAACGTATCTGTATTTAAAATTAAATACTATCTATTTTTAAATACTTTTTTCGTCTTACTTTATGTGCAGGGACGACAAATTTAAATAAAATAATACAAATTGTACAACCTCTTGATTTATAGATAGTTCATCGTTGTGTATTGATATATTGTAATATTTTTAGAGTCCTAAGTTATAGTATTTGATGGTACATACAACGAAGACTAAAAAATGCTGCATTCTTATTCTAATGATTAAATTTATCTATGATAACATAAGGTCAAGGTAAAAAGGTTAAACACATTGAAATAAAAATGTATTTGAAAATATCTATAAATACTTTTTAAAAGTATCCTTTACAAGACTGAACAAAACCCAAAGTAGGTACTGAATGCTTTCTTCCAGATATTGTATTTTCACCAATATTCTTCACTGTTGATAATAATGCAGCTCATTGTAGGTATTATTTTATTCTCTGCTCTTTCATTTTATTATTGTGCGGCTCATGATTCTCTTATCACTGAGCCTCCCTGTATTGGAAGATCAATAATATTGTCTCACAGAAAATCACGTTGCGTAATGAGAAATTAAAAATCAAAAAGTATTTAGGGTTAACACTAGAGTGTGAAAATATTTTGGTATACCTACATTTTATTACACTCCAAAATATAATCTAGCACAGTTAATAATATATGTATTTCGAGTTCACTGAAAGGATTTAATTGTGCCGTCGACCTCGTCAAGTGATAAATTAGAATACACGTCAATTTATCGTCAAGGACTACTTACATAGAGGCATCGATCTGCAGGTTGTCAATATTTAAAAATTGGTTTAGAAATATTTATAGGATTTAAATTCATAAAAAAGAATTTGGAAGAGGAACGTGGGAGCAAAGAGTCAAATACTTTAGGAGTAAGAAAAAAAATTAAAATGGCACCAGATTGTTAATGTTTAAAAAAATGGTTTATAAATTAAAAATAACAAAACAATTTTAATTCATTAAAAAAAAATTTGAAGCGGATCGTGGTAGCCCCAGCCAAATATTTAATAATGAGCAAGATAAAAATGTATATAGCATTATAGCACCAGCTAGGCTGTTAATGTATAAAATAAACCATTCGAATAGGAACATAGGAGCCCGAAGTTAATAACTTTTTAAGAAGCAAGAAAAAATGTTTAGAAATGTATATAGTACTATCTAGTTAAGTTTAAAAATCTATTAAAAAATATTTACAAAAAAATTGAAGAGGAACGTTTGAGCCCGCAGGCAAATACTTTTGAAAATGTGAGAAAAAAAAATTAATATGAGACCAGGTATGTTTAACAAAACTATATAAGAAAATCATTGATTATTAAATTTATAAAAAAAAATTATGAAGGGGAACGTTGAAGCCCACAGGCAAATACTTTTTAAGGAGTGGGAAAAAAAAATTAATATGGCACCAGGTATGTTTAACAAATCTATGTAAGGAAATCATATATATTTAAATTGAAGCTAAAAATCATTTGAATATAGGGACATGAGAGCCCAAATCTAATAACTTTTTAAGAAGCAAGGAAAAAGGTTTAGAAATTTATATGGTACTACGAGTATATAGTTAAGTTTAAAAATCTATTTAAAAATATTTACAAAAAAATTGAAGGGGAACGTTGAAGCCCGCAGGCAAATACTTTTTATGGAGTGAGAAAAAAAATTAGAAAAAAATTTATAAGGCACCTGCTGGTTGTCGATATTCAAAAATTAGTTTAGAAATATCAGGGTTTATATTTATAAAAAAAAAATACGAAGAGGAACGTTGGAGCCCGCAGGCAAATACTTTTTATGGAGTGAGAAAAAAAAATATGGTACCAGGTTGTTAATTTTTAACAAAACTATATAAGAAAATCATTATTATTTAAATTGGTAGAAAAATTTTTTGAAGGGGAACGTTGGAGCCGGCAGGCAAATACTTTTTAAGGAGTGAGAAAAAAAAATATGGTACCAGGTATAGTTAATTTTTAACAAATATCTATATAAGAAAATTATTAATAATTAAATTGATAAATACAAATTTTGAAGGGGAACGTTGAAGCCCAGAGGCAAATACTTTTTATGGAGTGAGAAAAAAAATAAGAAAAAAATTTATAAGGCCCCTGCTGGTTGTCGATATTTAAAAATTAGTTTAGATATATTATCAGGGTTTATATTTATAAAAAAAAATACGAAGAGGAACGTTGGAGCCCGCAGGCAAATACTTAATATAGAGTAAGAAAAAAAATTAAAAAAATTGATAAGATTGTCAATTTTTAACAATCAATATAATAAGAAAATCATTAATATTTAAATAGAAAAAAAAAATTTTGAAGGGGAACATTGGAACCCGCAGGCAAATACTTTTTAAGGAGTGAGAAAAAAAAATTAATATAATCTTCATCATTCAGGGCCGGATTGGTACATATCAGCCCATCGAGATTCTTACTTCTAAAGCGCTCCATAAACTTCAAACAATTTGTGCAAAAAATTTCGCTCCTGACCGAAATACCGATCAAACACAATTGTGCAAACCTCAAACCGGGCCATACACTCTCAAAATGTGTGCACAAACACTGTCGGTTGCGCAAATTTGTTTGAAGTGTATGGGGGCCTCAAGTGGCCGATTTATTTCTTTACTGGACCAAAATAACGTCTAAAATTGTTACGAGCTTATACTTGGCTAGTCGTATTTTAAACATGCGATTTGTACATGTATTTCATCTACACTCATACAACCAGCCCTAACTTTAAGCGGCCCACCGAGATTTTCTCGGTAGCTCACCTAACCAATCCGGCCGTGGATGAAGACAAGCCCAGATCAACGTTGAAAACAATTTTAAGCACATATAACTATATAAGTGACGAGTCTCTGACATGTTAATTCACATAGAGAAATATAATATATGTGACATTTCTCTTGTTACATGTATCATAGTCAGAGACTATAGTGTCACTAATATTAATATAGTAATATGTGCTTAAAATTATAGTGTTATGGGCCCATTCATAGTATATGATCTAAGGTACATTAACTGTGATAACAACTTGAAAGTATGATTGGATATAAATTGCAAAAGTAATAAATATTAATGATTTATCAATATGTATCGTCTCCCTGTTACAAGTTGGTATTACTATTTCAGCAGATCTTATTAAGCATTGTTAGTTTTAATATTCGAGTGATTATTATTGTTTAAAACTAACAAAGCTCAATGATAACTGCTGAATGAACATTTTGTATCTTTCACACTTGTAAGAAACACTTGCAGGTGAAACGTCTTTTTTAAAGCAAATTTTTTTAATGATTTAATTTTAGCTTCTTATGTTTTGTAAAAATAAGAAAATGTTGAGATTTGGAGCATTTTTAAAACGTATTCAAATAATGGGAATGAGATAAAAGGTTTGTGATCGTCACCTCGCTACCGTGGGGAGGCCCAAGCTATAACCAGATGTCCATCATTAGTCTGCCGACGATATTGTTCGATACAATTTTGATGGTGGAAGGTGAATACAATGTAATATGCAAATATCTAAAAAATAACTTTTTGTATGTCCGATCCAATTATGTAAGTTATATGCGTTTGCGTATTCAATATATAAGTATAACTAAAAAATAAATAATAACATTTATTATAGTAGTTTATAATACTTTTTTTACCTCAATAAATACAATTTTTGAATGGGAACGCTGGAGCCCGCAGGCAAATACTTTTTAAGGAGTGAGAAAAAAAAATCATTATTGCACCAGGTTGTTCATTTTTACCAAATCTATATAGGAAAAATCAATATATTTCAATTGATAAAAAAATTTTGAAGGGGAACGTTTGAGCCCGCAGGCAAATACTTTTTATGGAGTGAGAAAAAAAATTTAAGTAAATTAATAAGGTTGCTAATTTTTAACAAAATAAGAAAATCATTAATATTTAAATAGAAAAAAAAAATTTTGAAGGGGAACATTGGAGACCACAGGCAAATGCTTTTTAAGGAGTAAGAAAATTTAATTTAGAAATATGTATTATAGCACCAGGTTGTTAATGTTATCTATAGAAAAAAATCATTAATATTCAAATTAATAAATACAATTTTTGAAGGGGAACGCTGGAGCCCGCAGGCAAATACTTTTTAAGGAGTGAGAAAAAAAAATCATTATTGCACCAGGTTGTTCATTTTTACCAAATCTATATAGGAAAAATCTATATATTTCAATTGATAAAAAATTTTTGAAGGGGAACGTTGGAGCCCGCAGGCAAATACTTTTTATGGAGTGAGAAAAAAAATTTAAGTAAATTAATAAGGTTGTTAATTTTTAACAAAATAAGAAAATCATTAATATTTAAATAGAAAAAAAAATTTTGAAGGGGAACATTGGAGCCCGCAGGCAAATACTTTTTTAGGAGTAAGAAAATTTAATTTAGAAAAAATTAATATAGCACCAGGTTGTTAATGTTATCTATAGAAAAAAATCATTAATATTTAAATTAATAAATACAATTTTTGAAGGGGGACGCTGGAGCCCGCAGGCAAATACTTTTTAAGGAGTGGGAAAAAAAAATGAAGAAAATAATAAGGTTGTTAATTTTTAACAATCTATATAAGAAAATCAATAATATTTAAATTAATAAATACAATTTTTGAATGGGAACGCTGGAGCCCGCAGGCAAATAATTTTTAAGGAGTGAGAAAAAAAAAATCATTATTGCACCAGGTTGTTCATTTTTACCAAATCTATATAGGAAAAATCTATATATTTCTATTGATAAAAAATTTTTGACGGAGAACGTTGGAGCCCGCAGGCAAATACTTTTTAAGGTGCGAGAAAAAAAATTAAGAAAATAATAAGGTTGTTAATTTTTAAAAATCTATATTATAAGAAAATCAATAATATTTAAATTGATGAAAAAAAATTTTGAAGGGGAACATTGGAGACCACAGGCAAATGCTTTTTAAGGAGTAAGAAAATTTAATTTAGAAAAAATTATTATAGCACCAGGTTGTTAATGTTTAACAAATCTATAGAAAAAAATCATTAATATTCAAATTAATAAATACAATTTTTGAAGGGGAACGTTGGAGCCCGCAGGCAAATAATTTTTAAGGCATGAGAAAAAAAATTATAAAAAAATGTATAAAGCACCTGCAGGTTGTCGATAGTTAAAAAATAGCTTAGAAATATCTACAGAATTTATATTCATTAAAAAAAATTTTGAAGGGGGACGTTGGAGCCCGCAGGCAAATACTTTTTAAGGAGTGAGAAAAAAAAATAATATGGCACCAGGTTGTTAACTTTTAAAAAATCTATATATTTAAATTGATAAAAAATTTTTGAAGGGGAATGTTGGAGCCCGCAGGCAAATACTTTTTAGGAGTTAGAAAATTAGGATGGTACAATGATGTTTATTTTTAAATAAATTTATATAAGTGAATCATTAATATTTAAAATTAGAAAAAAAATTTTGAAGGGGAACATTGGAGCCCGCAGGCAAATACTTTTTTAGGAGTAAGAAAATTTAATTTAGAAAAAATTAATATAGCACCGGGTTGTTTATGTTATCTATAGAAAAAAATCATTAATATTCAAATTAATAAATACAATTTTTGAAGGGGAACGCTGGAGCCCGCAGGCAAATAATTTTTAAGGAGTGAGAAAAAAAAATAATATGGCACCAGGTTAACTTTTAAAAAATCTATATATCTAAATTGATAGAAAAATTTTGAAGGGGAACGTTGGAGCCCGCAGGCAAATACTTTTTGAGGAGTAAGAAAATTTAATTTAGAAAAAATTAATATAGCACCAGGTTGTTAATGTTATCTATAGAAAAAAATCATTAATATTCAAATTAATAAATACAATTTTTGAAGGGGAACGCTGGAGCCCGCAGGCAAATAATTTTGAAGGAGTGAGAAAAAAAAATAATATGGCACCAGGTTAACTTAAAATCTTAAAAAATCTTAAAAAATCTATATATCTAAATTGATAGAAAAATTTTGAAGGGGAACGTTGGAGCCCGCAGGCAAATACTTTTTGAGGAGTGAGAAAAAAAAATATGGTACCAGGTTGTTAATTTTTAACACATCTCTATATTAAAATAATAATATTTAAATTGATAAGAAAAATTTTTGATAATATTTTGTATTAAATAAATAATTGATTAGGATTAGCGGTATTTAAAGTTTTTTATTATACTGGTACAACACTACCCGGTCGCCTTTAACACCGTGGTTAAAAATTATGATAATTAGTTAATTTCCAATATTTTACCTACCCTTGCTTAACCTAACGCATCCTAACGAACAATATTTAAATATTTTCTTTCATTGTTATGTTTACAATATCGAATACCTTGATAGTTAGTAGGATAAGATCATTGCAAAGCTCACGACCAGTGATGATAGTCGTCTATCATCACCATAGCCTTAACTAACCATAGGTTTACCTAACTAACCTCCTTATGACTTATTAGGACACTTTGAATAAAAAGATCCTTAGTTGGTTGCCGAACTTAAGTGCTTTTTTTATCAAGTTGAGCCGTTGGTTGTTGACATCTTAAAACTTAGATCATATACTATGGATGAAGTCTTCATCATTCAGGGCCGGATTAGTATAAATATCAGCCCTCAATCTCGATGATTCTTACTTCTAAAGCGCCGCATACACTTCAAACAATTTGCGCAAAAAATTTCGATCCTGACCGAAGTACCGAACAAACACAATTGTGCAAACCTCAAACCATACACTCTCAAAATGTGTGCACAAACACTGTCGGTTGCGCAAATTTGTTTGAAGTGTATGGGGGCCTTAAGCGGCCGATTTACATCTTTACTGGACCAAAATAACGTCTAAAATTGTTACGAGCTTATACTTGGCTAGTCGTATTTTAAACATGCGATTTGTACATATTGTATTTCATCTACACGCATACAACCAGCCCTAACTTTAAGCGGCCCACCGAGATTTTCTCGGTAGCTCACCTAACCAATCCGGCCATGGATGAAGACAAGCCCAGCTCAACGTTGAAAACAATTTTAAGCACATATAACTATATAAGTGACGAGTCTCTGACATGTTAATTCACATAGAGAAATATAATATATGTGACATTTCTCTTGTTACATGTATCATAGTCAGAGACTATAGTGTCACTAATATTAATATAGTAATATGTGCTTAAAATTATAGTGTTATGGGCCCATTCATAGTATATGATCTAAGGTACATTAACTGTGATAACAACTTGAAAGTATGATTGGATATAAATTGCAAAAGTAATAAATATTAATGATTTATCAGCATGTATTGTCTCTCTGTTACAGGATGGTATTACTATTTCAGCAGAATGAAAATGTTGTATCTTTCACACTTGTAAGAAACACTTGGAGACATCACATGCAGGTGAAACGTATTCTTTAAAGAACATTTTTTTTAATGATTTAATCTTTAGCTTCTCATGTTTTGTAAAAATAGGAAAATTTTGAGATTTGGAATATTTTTTAAACGTATTCAAATAATGGGAATGAGATAACAGGTTTGTGATCGTCACCTCGCTACCGTGGGGAGGCCCAAGCTATAACCAGATGTCCATCATTAGTCTGCCGACGATATTGTTCGATACAATTTTGATGGTGGAAGGTGAATACAATGTAATATGCAAATATCTAAAAAATAACTTTTTGTATGTCCGATCCAATTATGTAAGTTATATGCGTTTGCGTATTCAATATATAAGTATAACTAAAAAATAAATAATAACATTTATTATAGTACTTAATTAATTTAATTTTGAAAAAGAACTAACAGTACATAATATTATGATAATGTATTATATTATGTATGTTTGAACTAATAAAGACCATTCCAAAAAACAACTTCTAAAATTTCGGCGGCACTATTAATCAGCCCAAACTTTAATATTAGGTGAGATTCATATGTAGGAGTCCAATATTATTTTGGTGGAAACTAGTAACTCCACCACAACTATTAAGCATTTAAAGTAGGTGCATATTAAGTCCAAATCGTCAAAATTATGATTTTTGAAAAGTATAATTTAATTGTATTATTTGACTTAGATATTATTATTATTCATA
>JANEHU010004060.1:0-30896 GCA_027563435.1 Nasonovia ribisnigri | reverse complement strand
TCGCAAAATTACGACGATTTCGATTCTATAACGCAATAATTTTTAGTTCAATTATTCACCTCTAGAGGTCGTTTATTTCATTCTAGAACCAGTAGTATCATAATGGCATGGTTACTTCAAAAGTGAAATAAATAGACATATTGCGTTATTGAACTGAAAAATGTTTGTAATTTCTGAGTTGATACCATGGATATAAATAGACCATCTACATAATAATAACAATATTATTATGTATATTTCTATTATTACCGTGATCATTGACTATCTACAACCGTGGTTCATACAAATTAATGTAATAAAATATTTTAATTATTATCAACGATTCATTATTAGCATTAACCACAAAATATTTTTATCGCGAGTTGAAAATTATTTCTGTCATTTTGTTTTCAATTTACTACTGTCTTGACGACTTAACAGAACAATAATTGAACATTCATACATTCATTATTTTATTATTTAACAAAATGTTACGTTCTAAAAGGGCCAGATTGATGGCAGAAGTTGCTAGATCTAACACTGTAAGTATAAATTAATGAAATTTTTACCAATATTAATGTGAAATTGAAATAGTGTGGTTATGATAGTATTCACTAACAATATAATTATTTTTTAATATTATTTTTAGAAACAGAATGAGACTGTAACTGTAGTTAAAACTGCAAATAGTGGATCAATATTTATGGATGCAACTAAATTATCTGATGTGCAAGAATGGGTAAATGATACAGTGACAACTCCTGTTTCAATCAATGTAGAGAATGACGGTGATGTCATAACAAGTAAACTAAAGCTGAAATTATCATTTTAATATTAAAAAAATATATTATTGTAGCAATTATTAATAATAATTATTCAATTTTTAGGTGATATTGAATTGAGTGATTCATTTGATGAAGATTATGATGATGAAGACAAAGACAAAAACTACGAGCCTCCAGTAGTACATAGTACTGAACTTGTTGAACTGCACGAAAATAATCAAGAAAAACAAAAGAAAAAGAGCAGAAAAAGACTAAGAAATGAAGGTAATTGGAAAAAAAACGTACAAAAAAAATTAAGAAATGAAGGAAAAACATATGTGTCAGGTTCAAATTTAAAAGTAGTCGCTGCCAGAAAACTAGGAGTTCCTTGCAATGAAAAATGCAGATTAAAATGTATTAATAATATAACTATTGATGAACGTAGAGTAATCCATGAAAAGTATTGGGAAATGGGAGACTTAAACAGACAACGTGAGTTTATAATGAGACATATTTGTTCAATAAATCCAAAGTATAGAGCCCGCCTAGACAGTATGAGATCCTTAAATTATGGTTATAATCTAGAAGTTAATAATGTTACCATTAGAGTGTGTAAAACAATGTTTATGGCAACATTAGGTATTAGTAGTAGAGCTATTTTTACAACCACTAAGAAAATGAATGATGGTATACTTGATGTTGATAAACGTGGTAAACATGGTAATATTGGACGAAAAGTTGATGAAGCAACAAAAGATACAATAAGAACTCATATTAAATCATTTCCCACAGTACCATCCCATTATTGCAGGGCAAATAATTCCAGACAATTTATTGAAGGAAGTTTAAATATTTCAATGATGTACAGATTGTATACAGAGATGTGTAGAGAACAAAATATTGAATATGGTAAAAAAAATATGTATCAAAATATTTTTAACAATGAATTTAATATTTCATTCTTTAAGCCAAAAAAGGATTTATGTATGTGTTGTGAAGCGTTCAAAAATGTAAATCAATCAGATGCAGATAAATTTGATGTGGAAGAGAAGTATAACAAACATCAAGAGGAAAAACGCTTAAGCAGACAAGAAAAGGAATATGACACTTGTGATAAAAATACCATAATTAGCTGTTTTGATTTGCAGGCTGTATTAATCACACCACGTGGAGAGGTTTCTCAATTTTATTATAAAAGGCGCCTAGCAAGTTATAATTTCACTATTTATAATGTGAAAGATAATGAAGGGACTTGTTATTTTTGGCATGAAGGAATGGGTAACAGAGGTTCATGTGAAATTGGATCATGTCTGTATCAGTTTATAAAAAAACAAGAAAATAAAGGGAAAAAAATTGTGTTTTACTGTGATAATTGTGGAGGACAAAATAAAAATAAATATATAGTATCAATATTAATGTACTGTGTTATGACTCTAAACATTCCATCAATTGCTATAAAGTTCTTTACAGTGGGTCATACTCAAAACGAAGGAGATTCAATGCATGCAAGAATAGAAAGCGAAGCTCAAAGAATACTAAAAAGTGGTCCAATTTATGAACCCTGTCAATGGGTAAGTATAATCAAATGTGCCAAAAAAATGGAAAACCTTATATAGTAAATGAAGTACAGCAAGATGAATTATATGATTTGAAAAAACTATCAACAGACCTAGGTAATAATTATAATATAAATGAAGATGGTGATAAAGTGTTGTGGAATTCAATCAAAGTTTTTGAAATAGAAAAAGATAATCCTACAATATTGAAATACAAGACAAGCTACAATGAAAAAACTTTTAAAAATATTAACGTACGACAAAAAAAAAGAAAATCAATTGATTTCAATATCCCAGAGTTGAGAACCTTGACTACATCTGGTACAATTAGTGATGCTAAGAAAAAAGATCTTTTATCTCTTTGTCATTGTAATGCAATACCAAAAAGTCATTGGGCATTTTATGAAAACTTAAAATCATCATCAACAGACAAAGACAACAATGAGAATGACTTAAGTGACTAATCCAGTAATCTGTATAATATTATACAATGTAAATATAAATTTGTTTATAGTTATATTACTTATAATCACAATGATACAGTTATATAAGATACAAGTTATTTTTTATGTTAAAGATTATAATATTATGTTTTTAATTCTACAATAAATTGGTTATGTTATTTTAAATTGTAAATACTTAAAAATATTTCCTATCTATAAAATACCTATCTAGTTTATAATTTATCATCCTAGTTAATTTATGCAATATATCAATTTATGTGTATAGTGTTTCAGTTCAATAATGAAATAAGTCTAGTTGTTGCATGTATTTAGGTAGAATTTTAGTTCAATAATGCAATATGTCTAGTTATTTCAAAATATTTGTAATATTTTGATTCAATACTGATATATGTGTTTAAGTACACTTTGTAAATTAATGATACTTAAAATTTATATTATAATTGGGATTTGTTTATATAGTACCAAGTGCATTCCAAATTTGAATATTCTATTTATAACCAAAAATTATATATGGTATTTCTAAAATATTAGGTTTTTTAAAACTGTTATATCTCAATAATAGTATTTTTGAGTTATTGCAGTTTTGAACTGAGGCGACGATATGCAGTTGACAAAGAGTTTCAGTTATTTTTAAACGTTTTAGACCTAACCATTCATTGACATGAGCTATAATAAACCACAGTAATATCACATCACTAAAATAATTAATTCTTCTTTAAACATAATATTATAATTTTATATTAATTTATAAAAAAACAGATTGCCAACGAGACTTGCAAATGTGAGTGTTATTATTGATGACCAATGTGCTGTTCAATTTTTCGTACCAAATATGGTTGGTATGAACTTCAACAGCATTTTAGTTTTAGCGTGCCTTATATGTATTATAAAAATGCATTTATGACACATAAACACACAGTATGTTATTATATTTAGAAATTTAGTTACTATATAATTATTTAAAGTGTATTAATGAAATTCAATTATTTTTCCTTATAGTTGTCCAATATAATATATAAGCACATTATAGTATGTATGTGTATAATAAAGCACAGTTTTATAGACAAGTCTGGAACAAAAGATGTGCTATTACAGTTGGTAAATGGAAATTATTTAACAAAACTAAAATACCATGTATACACAATTGACCAGCCAAATATATCAAAAATCCATGAAACAACCAAAAAATTTAGTAATTTAGACATAGTTAACCAAATTTTAAATATAACAGAAGAAATTTACATGACGTCGGCAATATTTTACAATGTAATATATTTTAAATTATCATTACAAAATGCTTTCTGGGAAGGCACCAATAATGGTTCACAAATTTAAATCATCTTTCTAATTATTGTGTGTTTGTTTCAGCTACCAACAATATTATTTTATAAAAACATCTAAAATACTAATCAGACATTAACAGAACAATAATATTCAAAAAATTTACAAAAAAAATCGTCTTCATCAAACAATTTTTAAATACCATTGCACATTTCCATAGCACAACGTTCGACACAATACATGATATTTATATAAAAAAAAAACAGAAAACTACACGAAGGATCTAGAAAATTTATTATTCAAGCTGCCAAAATTAAAACCGGATTCAGCTTTGTCAGTTAACGAAATTGTAGATTTGATTACCAAACACCACAAAGACAATATTCAAAATTATATAGAATGAGCAACAATTTTTCCATCAACCTTAACAACATTGTCTGGTTCAAAGTTAACATTTTACTCTGAAACTTCAGAAATTAATAAATACACAAAGGAACATTATCCATAAAACACTATTTTTTTTTATCGTCCTGTTAGCATAATTCCTTCTTCATTTCAGGTCCATCTATAAACTATATATTATTTAATAAACTTAAACGAAGAATAAATTACATATTATATTTGACTACCTACAATCGGTCACACCGCCACTGTTCATATTAAATTTTGTTTAATGAATCTGAAACATAGGCATATGACAATGCCGTACTCAAAGTGTTCGTATATAATAATTAACAATTTGTGAACATATTTCCACACGCATATTTCGTTAAATACTGGTCTTCCAGATTTCGGACCTATGTACAATTGTTGCGGGAGTCATATTCTGATTACAATTAACAAATATTTCTTTCCGTGTATGATCTATGACTACAAGATATTTCCTTAGAGTACAAGGAATTACTTGTAGCTAATAATATATCAGATTTGAAAAAAATGAATCAATTAAACCTCCTCAAATCACTTTGTAGTTCAAAATACTGTAATGATATTTACATTATTACGCCTACACGGCTTCATAATTCAATATCATCATAATACTATTAAATATGTTACTAACAGAAAAACCACAATAAATATCTGTACCCATTGTACTTATTATTTTACCCAAAATTATACACAACAACAACAGTCATACTCATTATAAAATCAAATTACAAAACAATACTTAAAAAACACTATTAAAACATAATAAATATCTGTACCCATGCACCCTGATATTATTCAAAATGTACAAAAACTATTAATAAGTAATAACCATATTATATAATATATATTAGTGGTCTCGTTTTTGTACGTGAATATGAATGTACGTGTTCACGTATACCGTGATCACGTGAGTGAAACAAATTAAATCACGTATGGTTAATACGCGTGAATCAACGAAAGCTTAATCACGTGAACACGTATCTGAATCATATTCACGTGAACACGCGAATTAGTTTATTCACGTGAAGAGGCGAACAAATGTATTTATAATTTTATTGATTAGCTTCATGATCTTGTATTGAACTCTGTAGTGCCCGTTGCGTGTGTCTTATCTTATCTGGTCGTTGAATAGGTAGTGGTGTTTCGGGAAATTTTTTTGTCCGGTAGCAAAAATAGAATTCACACATACACTGATAGCATATTTCTTATTGGACGTTAAAATTATATACATAACTACGATTTTATTAGGTTTGTTCCAACACACGGTCAAACTATCATCGAACTGCCGGGAGCATGCA
Organism: Nasonovia ribisnigri; assembly: GCA_027563435.1. Classification (NCBI taxonomy): domain Eukaryota; kingdom Metazoa; phylum Arthropoda; class Insecta; order Hemiptera; family Aphididae; genus Nasonovia; species Nasonovia ribisnigri. The sequence goes on along the minus strand of JANEHU010004060.1, from coordinate 25,125 downwards.
CAGTAGAATTTTTCCGTTCCAACTCGTCTGAAACGCAAACTCAAACTGTCAGATGGTTGTTCCAATACGTTATTAGACCAGTTGTGTGACTGGTTATTGACAGTCAAAACAATCCGCGGATTTTGACCGGACTGGGAGTCCGAGACACTGTTATCATACATTTATTTATTTATTATTTATGTTATCAATTTGGTTATTTGTATCAGTCGTTCGCATTTGAATTTTAATTATTATAATTTTTTAGTTAAAATACTAATCTAACAATCAATGAATCAAACAATGTCGATGTTATTCATCAGAAAAGTGTAACTAAACATGAATTGTCATCCTCTACTACAACCAGTGCAAAAACATCAAACTCTACTACAGAGATTAGTGATTACTAACGAAAGTATCACGGTTGACAGTAAGTTAATATCTATTATTTTATATTTATTATATAGTTAATTATTCGTACCTAAATAGTTTTTTTCATTTGTCAGATACCTATATCCACAAGTTTAATAATCAAATGTTATCAACTTACATAGTTTAAATGAACAAATGTAGATAATTGGTGTGGGTAAACAAACAGGTTTTTAATTTTATCTAAATGAGGAATAGGGATAATGGTTGTTGCTTGTTAACTAAAATGTATACAAGTGGTTGGGTTAAATGTGTGCTGTTGGCTGGCAGAAATACAAATTTAATGTTTTGTTGTTTACATAACTTGACTATATTCACAGAAATGTGACTTGCTAGATTATCACCTATAACGACCTTTATACCCTATAATCGACGAAAGTGAGGAATGATGATAGTTTGGAACCATTCTTCAAAAATCGATTGGTCAAACCAGCCGGAAGGTGATCTATTGTAACGGCATCCATCTATTCCACCTAGTGTCCATGGCTCCCACATCTGTAGGGACTTATAAACTACATATGGCGGTAACATGCCTCCAGATGCATCTACACAAAACATGACAGATGTTGCAGATTTTGACGAATCCATTATTGAATCAGCATGTTTTGCATTTTTACGAATCAGAACTTTTGTTCTACCAGGATCGTCAATGAAATTTGTCTCGTCATAATTAACAATGTTTTGTGGTGGAATGTTTTCCAGAGTTACTGCTAAATTATCAAAATACGCATTTATGACTGTTCTTGATACAGCTGCTCTAGATCTTTTAATATTTTCAGCTAGCCTAGGTTTTAGTCACGATTTAAGATATATTAAATATCTACCTATATATCTATATATATATTTGTATATCTTAAATCGTGGTTTTAGTAAAGAAGAGTGTCGCTTAATAAAAAGATTATACCATTCATGGCCAGGCAAATTCTTATTGAATTTTTTAATTTTTTTTCCTCGTCGATCTAAATAAGATTTGACCAACAATCTAACATCAACACTTTCAAATGGGTAGCCCCAATCAGCAGCATATAGTATTGTACTTACGATTGCCTCTTCTTCATCAGATGTCAAACTTATTTGACCACCCCATTTCTTGATATTTTTTTTGTTATATTTCCTACATAACGTACTTATAGGAATTTCATATTTTGCTGAAACTTGTCTATAGCTTGAGTTACCATTTTTCAATTCAGTAATTGCATTTTGTAAAGTTTCATCTGAGAAGTTTCGATACGATCGACTTACCTGGCTGTCTCTTGTATCGGTTCGGCATGTTTCAAGTCACCCTTGTTTAGACACTGAAAAATAAAATCATTCTTAAAAAATCAGATACTGAATCTATTTAAAAAATGTTTAGATTAGCTTGTAATAAAACTGTTGTACATCAATTAAAAAATATGCATACCTGAATTTTGTGCCTCGAACAGTATGAGTTTGGTGACTTAAATTTGGTCTACAAAAAAAGCGTTTTTTTGATAACAATTTGGTACATTAATTTCTGTTTAATGATAAGAAATATCAAAAAATATGATAAGATTTTTCTGATTGGAAATGTAACAACATAAAATATCATGGAATGATAAACGATATATAATCAAAACTCAAGAAGTTCTATCAAATTCAATAAAGAAAAGTCATATTGTTCCAAGTCACCACTCAAGTTCCATTTCACCCGTGTTGACGGGTTTTTCAATGTTAATAAAATAAATGAAATGTTCATGTATATATTGTAGTAATCATACAAATTCAATGCAAGGGGTAAATTATGAAGTGTTAGTATTGGTTTTTTTGTCAGTCAAGCAATTTTATACCAAGTATCTGGAAATGATTAAAATACACAGTTTGGTGAAGTTAGGTTATTTTATATTCATAAACATTGATGTAAATAGTAATTAATTATTATTACAAAATAGTAATTAATTATTATTACAAAATAGTAATTAATAGTAAATAACTCATGTTTCAACAAAGGGTAGGTTAGGCTTTTCTTTTTCTTATTTTTGCCCACATAATATGTAATATATTAGTGTTACGTTTTAATGTGTATACAATTTTTTTTTAGATACACAGACACAGAGCTCCTTTACCACTCATTGAAGTTTAAAATTATACGTTTGAACACAATTTTAAAAATGGAAGGTATGTTCATACATAGTTTTAGATTCTGTACATTACGTTTTGAACGTTTGAATGTTTTTTTACTTATCTTAAGAAATACATTTTCAATTTCAGAGTTAAATGAATTTATAGTCATGGCATCTGGGGTCACCACTGCTATCCAAGAAGAATGTAGGTGGAGTATACATAATTCCAAGACATTGATAGATTTATACGGTAAATATAGGGAAAAAGTCGGAAGAATGAAAATTAGAAGTTTAAAACAAATGTGGGCAATAATTTCCGACGAAATGAGTCAAACATATAAAATGAAAATTAATCCGAATAACTGTGAACATCGATGGCGCGTTTTGGAAAGAAATTATAAAAAGTATGTCGAAAACAAAAATAGTACAGGACGAGGAAAGAAATATTTTGAATTAAGCGAAGAAATGGACCAGATATTTGCACATAAAAAAAATGTCCACCCTAAAATTTTACTATGCTCTGAGGAGGTTCATGATGTTCTTAATTTTTCCGAACAAGATTTTTGTCCAACTCAAGGACCTTCTGGTCCATCAACCTCAAAAAAGGACACAATTGAAAACATTATTATTTATCAAGAAGAAGTTACTAAAAAAAAAAATTTAAGGAAGAAAATTAGCACAATTGAAAAAATTAGACAAGATAGATTAAATTACCAACAAAAAAGATTAGAAATAGAAAATGAAAAATTACAACTACTTAAAAATAGGAATGAGCTCATTAAGGAAAGGAATGTGATATTGCAATCACAATGTTGTTGCAAAAAAAACAATACTACATATGACTACTCAATTGTTGGATGCGATAAGACTGCAGTAATGGAAAGCGATGATCACGATATTATTCTTCAGATATAATCAAAGCATACATTAAAAAGATGTACAGTGTGTGAATATTTTTATGAAAAAGTTAAGATTTCATTTTGTTATGTTTTAAAATTTAAATCTATTATACTATACATGAATAAGTTGTATTATTTATATTTGCCCGTGATTATTATTATGAAAAAGTGGGACTGAAATTTAATTTTGTTATGTTTTAAAATTTAAATCTATTATACTATACATGAATAAGTTGTACTATTTATATTTGCCTGTGATTATTATTATGAAAAAGTGGGACTGAAATTTAATTTTGTTATGTTTTAAAATTTAAATCTATTGTACTATACATAAATAAGTTGTACTATTTATATTTGCCTGTGATTATTATTATGAAAAAGTGGGACTGAAATTTAATTTTGTTATGTTTTAAAATTTAAATCTATTGTACTATACATAAGTAAACACACTACTTTTAACTTACCAACCTCCTTCGCTAATTATGGTTTAAAAAATAAAATAAAATATAATATAATAGATAGGTATGTATATTGTATATAAATATATTTACATAACTAAACGTAACTTAAATTTAAACTCTTAACTAGTAATAGTTAAATAAAAAGTGCATCTACTATTCTGTCCCTAATCCTTTTGGCATCTTGGTCTTCCTCAATATCCTCTTCCTCCAAAATGCCTTGGTTTTGTGGTGCAGCTTGTATTTTTGCGTTTGATGCAGAGAAATCTTCTGAAATTTCTTCGAGGAATTCATCATCAATGGCAATGTTGTGTAACACACAACACGCTCGCATAAAATGAACAATTTTAGTGATGTTCCTGAATTTTAAGTGATACAACTGTCTAAATGTTTGCTTCAAAATTCCAAAGCAGTGTTCAATGCGATATCTGTTTTGGCTCAACTTTAAATTATAATTAAATTGCTTCCTTGTTAACTGCCCTCGGTCCTTGAATGGGGTCATCAATCGCGTTTGTAACGGATACCCACTGTCACCGAGCAAGAAATATGGACCACATTTTTCTTCCAAAGTATTGCAGATTGGTGAATTCCTGAATACCCTGCTATCGTGTACGGACCCAGGATAACCGGCAAAAAAATCAATGATTTTGCGGTTGTGTTCACAGACAACCTGCATCTGTATTGAATAATATCCCTTTCTATTTATGTATGAATCTGGATCATTATCAGGTTTATCTATTTTGATATGGCAACCATCGATAGCCCCTATAGCCATAGGAAATCCATTAGCTCTGAATGAAATCTCTGATTCTCGTTTTTCTTCATCGTTAGGCCATTTGATTATTTGTGGCGAATAGTTGCTCAAAAAGTATGTAAGCCGTTCAATAATTCTATGCAGAGAACTTAGTGTAATATTGAAACGGTCTGCAACATCACGGAAGCTTGCAGTTTGGAGCCCAACAAACCACATAAATATAAGGACCTAAAATCAATAAATGGTAAAGTGGTAGGTGCATTGTGTGAACTGTTAATATTATATTAAATGCTAGCTAATACCATTGAGTATATCTTTGGTCCCAGGTAAAAAGGGCTTAAGTCAATTTTTCACAAAAATGTTTTTTTCCGTAGATTTAAAGCTTGATTTTTGCTGATTTTTTTGGTCCAAAATAAATCAGTGATGATTGTTACTGACATTATTAAATAAATAAATAGGGTATATGTGGAGTTTTTCTATTTTAAGTTTGGTAGAAAAGGTATAACATGACTTATACCCTAACCAGGTATAAAAGACTTAATAAATAATATGAACCATTTAAAACATTAAATTTAAGGAGAAGGAGAACAAGAAATTTAGAATTGATGTTAGAATAAGCATATGATGAGATATTACCTATATCGAAAGAAAAGAAAAAATACTTTAATAGATCTTCTTCCTCTGATATTTATCATGATTTCTACAAAAATTTAAAAAACAATGAAAGTGAAGACCCATCATATAACCCAGATCCCAGTGAATCTGATTAAATATAATTAAATTATTTTAAATAAAACTAAAAGGAAAACTATTTTTTAATAATTCTTATGTTACAAAAGTTAAAATCTATTTTGAATTTTTTTATTATTAAGTTTCAAGACTAATTTGTTATAAACTTTAATTCTTATATCAAAATATATATTGTACTATTTAATAAAATTGTATTCTAGAGTAAACATTAATTTGTAATTAAATTAGATAAGTTTTGATCAAAATCATATAAGTCATAATTTATTTGATCAAAAAGGCTTGTCGTAAAAAAAAAGAGTCAGAATAAGTGAAATCCAAATTAAGTAATTAGTTAAGTCTATAAATAATTACAAATTTAAGAATTTTAGGTCATAAAATATGTACACAGAATTTGATTAATATACATAAATGATTTCTATAATATTTGTGGTTGTGATACTAATATGTGTAGAGAATTTCCAAACTTTCAAATGGGCAATGGCTGAGCTGAAAAGTTTGTAGCGAAGTGTAATAGGTAATGTAAATAAATAAACACTTTTACTGTTTACGGATTACAACTATATTACACAGCTAACAAATTAAATAAGCGAGAGACGACGAAACAAAACGCATAGGTTGACTGACTACCGACTGTCGACCGAATGAATGTACGGAGCGACGATATTGCGCTTATATAGACTGTCGAAGCTTCTAGAGGCGGCGGCGGTCGTGCGATCCTTCCAGAAGGGAATGGGACATTTGGACGTGACCGTTTGGGCGTTACCGTTTGGACGTGACCGTTTTGGCGTGAGAAATTTGGACGTAGGACCGTTTTGGCGTGAGAAATTTGGACGTAGAATTATTATATAATAATTGTTAAAAATACTTTTTTTTTAGACTATAGGAATTTCTTAATAATATCGTAATCGTAATTGATTTTCGTTTATCGCGTTGTTCTGTAGCGGTGTTACCGGAAATAACGACCGTAATTTATTATCATCGATAATAAGTTAAGATAGGGTAAAATATTTAAGTTGAAGTACATTATTTGTTTCTTATTTTTCATTGTAGTGTTGACAACGAAGTGCAACGATGTCTTGTTCACAAATAAAATCGGTTCGTGAACGAAATATTTTAGTTGAAAATGGTTTTATGTATTTGTTTGACGCGTTGAGTTCTAATGGTCTTCTCCGATTTTGGCGTTGTCGCTATAAAACAGAATGTAAAGCTCGAGTGCATACATCAATTGACAATTTTGACATTATAAAACGAATAAATGAACACACACATGATGCTGAAGCTGCTAAAATTGAAGCAAATGGCGCGGTTTGTCGTATAAAAAAGCGAGCAGTGGAAACGATGGAACCTACTTCAACTGTAATTAATGAATGTGTGATAGATTTATCTCAAGCAGCCAAGGTATGTACAATTATAATTATTACAAATAAATGAAAGACAAACTTAAAATTAACTATTTTATGACAAAAATAAGTAAAAAAAACTGTAAATTTATACAAATACATAAAATTATTGACGGATTAAACTTTTGAAGTCTGTACACGGAAAAAAAATAATTGGTTATAAGTTATAACCAGGGTTCGAGACTTATAGCATTTGCATTTTGCATACTTTTTTTATTTATTGTAAAATGTAGCAGAGTACGAAAAAAATTCATTTCTCAATGCCGTGATATCAAATCTAAAATTTAATATTGTTTTCTCGTGAGACCCATTTTCCCCCCATTATTCAAACACATTTTTTTACTGAAATTTCAAATTATTTCAAATATTTCAAACATGTTTTAAAAATAACAATAATTTCATTATTAGGGAATAATTCAATCAAGCCAGACATTAAAGAAAACTGTCCGAAGACAACGAAAAATAATACAAGCTATTCCAGACGCTCCTAAAGATCTGATTTCATTGCAGATTCCCGAATCCTATAAAATATTTTCACCGTCTAAAGATATAGAAGAACAATTTTTATTGGCTGATAGTGGTCCAGGGAATGACAGAATTTTAATTTTTGGAAGGCAAAAAAGCTTAGATGTTTTATTTCACTCAAAAACATGGTTTGGTGATGGAACATTTAGGACGGCACCTCTCCTTTTTACACAAGTTTATGTGATTCTTGCTGAACAATTTGGCGGTGTACATCCCATTATTTTTGCGTTATTACCAGATAAACAATCTAAAACGTATGAAAAATTATTTGATATGTTACTTAAATTGAAACCTGGTTTAGATCCTGTTTCAATATCCTTAGATTTTGAATTAGCCGTAATTAATTCGGTACAAAAATATTTTAAAAATGCTCAAATATTTGGTTGTTTTTTTCACTTGACTAAAAATTTTAGGAAAAAAATGGGTGAACTTCATTTGCTTTCAAAATATGCCAACGATTCAGAATTTAGTATAGCAACTAAAATGATTATTTCACTAGCATTCGTTTGTATAAATGATCTTGATAATGCAATAGATGTACTTTCAAATTATTTGCCCGAGGAACTGCACTCAATGTTGGAATGGTTCGAAGATAATTATATTGGTAGAATGAATCGTAATAACCGAAATCGAAGAAAACCTCGATTTGCACCTCAAACGTGGAATTTATATCAACGTGTTTTAAATTATCAGAACAAAACAAATAATCATGCAGAGGCAGCGAATCGTAGGCTGAATATTGAAATGGGATGTGATCACCCTACGTTATGGTCATTTATAATAAATTTGAAAAAAATTCAAGCCGGTCGGGATACATATTACAACCAGCTTGAAGCTGGGAGAAGTCCACCAAAAAAATTAAAAAAATATTGTGATACGGATAATAGGCTGTTAAAAATAGTTCAAGATTATAATAACCGAGATATTTTATCATATTTAAAAGGTATTTCATTAAATATATCTTTAAAGTAAATACCTAATAATATATTTCTATGTTCGGTTAAAATTTAAAAAAAAATTATTTAGTATAATGTATTTTTTTTATTTAGATTTTAAACATAATTTCAGACAAAAGAATATTTTTTTGGTAATTTTAATAAATATTTTTATAAGTGTAATTTTTTAGTAATTTTAATAAATATTTTTATAACTAATTTTTTTCACGCCAAAATGGTCCTACGTCTAAAAGTTTCACGCCAAAACAGTACTACGTCCAAAAATCTCACGCCAAAAAGGCCATATGTCCAAGCGGTCACGTCCAAACGGTAACGCCCAAACGGTCACGTCCAAATGTCCTAGACCCTTCCAGAACGTTATCGAAGACGCGCGGCGCGGCGCTCGAACATTCTAGAGCATTTGACCGCCACACCACCCCCCTGCGGAGTGGAATTAGCTGGGGTCAAAAATGTCCGGAAATCTTACTCGGCGACCTGAGCGAGTTGTTCGTACTGGCTGTGTCGATGGATCGGTTTTAGGCGGTTGTTGTTGATTGGGCGTATTCGGGGTAGTCGCTGGTAGAGCATGGGCCTGGCTATCAGCTGTGAATTCGTTCGCCGGGAGATAGGCGGGTTTTACTCCATCGACTGTAACCGTAACTGGTTGATTTCGAACTTTTATTGTGAAAGTCTTGTCATTACGGCCAAGTACTTCGTAGGGGCCTTGATATGGTGGTTGAAGTGCTCCTCGGACACCTCCCTCTCTGAGAAATATGTGTGAACAGTCCTTGAGGTCCGCAAAAACAAATGATCGTGGGTTTGCGGGCGAGATGCAGGTACTGGACGAATTTTATTCATAACAATACGAAGACGGCCGAGTAAGCTAGTTGGGTCGTTCATACTGCTATTTTCTTGATTATCTGCAAAGAAATCGCCAGGAAGATTAAGGGGCTCACCATAAACAAGTTCTACAGACGTGGCCTTTAAGTCTTCCCTAAGTGAAGAACGCATTCCGAGAAGCACGATGGGCAGTGACTCAGTCCACGAGTCTTTGGCGTGGGTCATGATGGCTGCCTTTAGTTGTCTATGCATTCGTTCGATGAATCCGTTCGCAGCAGGATGCCAACTGGTAGTGGGGCGGGGCGTAAAACCAAAACGTTTTGCTAAAGTTTTCAAAGTGGCTGAAACAAACTGAGTTCCATGGTCAGTTGTAACGTATTGAGGTACCCCGAAGCGTGAAATCCAGCAATTGAGGAAACCCTTAGTGACATCATCTGCCGTTATACGTTCGAGTGGGTACACCTCCGACCAACGTGTACAGCGGTCGATTACCGTCAGGCAGTACCTAAAGGACTGAGATGGCGGTAGTGGATTGATGATATCGACATGAACATGTTTGAATCGGCGTGAAGGTGTTTCAAAGTTTCCCAGTGGTGCTGAGACGTGTTGGCTTATTTTCGATTGCTGGCAGGGGATGCAGGCACGTGCCCAAGAACGGCAATCCCTTTTCATTACTGGCCACACAAACCGTTCTGACACTAAGCGAGCTGTTGCGCGTGCACCAGGGTGACTTAGGTTGTGTAATTGATCAAATGCGTGACGCCGGAATCGTTGAAAAAAATGGTCGTGGGCGTCCCGTTGACGTGTCACAATAAATATAAGCCGAAGATCCGGGCACTGGTACCTCTCCAAATGAAGAGATGAACTTTCGTCAATAAAATGTTTGAGTTCATCATCCGTGTCCTGAGATACAGCAAGAGCTTGGTGGTCTAGAGGGAGAGACATAGCTTCAATGCGTGACATGGTATCAGCGACGATGTTTTGTTCACCTTTAACGTGTTGAATGTCAGTGGTGAATTCGGAAATGAATGTCAATTGGTGGAGTTGCGTAGGAGGTATCTTTTCTCTGCGTTGAGTGAAAGCATATATGGGCGGCTTATGATCGGTGTAAATGTTACATGGTTGTGTTTCGACTATGCGCCTGAAATACTTCACCGATTCATAGATGGCGAGCAATTCACGGTAATAAACGGGCCACGCACCTTGTTTTACCGACATTTTCTTCGAAAAAAAAGCTATTGGTTGCCAGTTTTCATCGACTAGTTGCTGCAGACATGCACCGATAGATTGACTAGATGCGTCGGTAAAAAGTCCAAGACGTGCGCCCGGATGAGGGTGTGCTAAGAGTGTAGCGGTCGCAAGACTTTCTTTGCATGCGGTGAACGCTTCTTCCAACTCGGGAGTCCACTGTACAGATTGGGAACATTTTGCCCTCGGGCCTTTGAGAATGTCATGAAGTGGTGCTTGTAGGTCAGCAGCCTTGGGAATAAACCGGCGATAAAAGTTTACCATTCCCAAAAACCGGCGTAACCCCTGCATCGATTTTGGCAACGGATACGGCCGTAGGGCATCGACACGTTCCGGTGGCTGGCGGACGCCTTCAGAAGACACTAGGTATCTGAGAAACTTCACCTCAGTAGTACCCAAAACACACTTTTTTGAATTAACAATAACACCAGTCAGAAAGTTTTCCGAATAAGACGCGTAAATGCTGTTTGTGTTCCTCCTCCGATTTAGAGAAAACCAAAATGTCATCAATATATGCATAACAGAAGTCCAACCCATTGGTAACTTCGTCTATGAAGCGTTGAAAAGTTTGTCCAGCGTTTCGCAATCCAAATGTCATAAAAGGGAATTCGAAAAGTCCGAATGGGGTAGTAATGGCTGTTTTGCATATATCGTCCGGATTAACAGGTATTTGATGATAAGCCTTGGTTATGATAAGCCTTGGGCGTGGGCGACAAGCTATTGGCTGTCCTGGTGACGTCAGGATATGGGGAACCGTTTGATGTTTTATTGCTCCGGGTAATCCGGCGGGACGTGTAATTTCCGGAAACTCCGCGAGAATTGCAGACCAAGGGGCAGTGTTGGCAACGGATTTTATGCTGCATTGATTTATAAATGCACCCTACCACCTACAGCCAGGCCTGTAACGCCATCGATAAGGCGTTTGGTACGGCAGTCCGGCAGCAAGTGGTAATATGCCATGAAGTCAGAACCAATGATAGGAGTACTCACGTCGGCGACTATAAACCTCCATGGGAAACTGCGTCGAAGTCCTAAGTTCAAATTAAGATGGAGCGTCCCGAAAGTTTTTATGGTACTGTTGTTGGCCGCGCTGAGGTCGTAATCGGTGGCTTGTCGTCTATCCCGTAGTAGTCGTCGGGGGTAACAAGATAAATCGGAGCCGGAGTCGATCAAAAACTGTTGTTTTGTTATTTGATCAGTAACAAACAGGCGGCTACCAGGATTCGGACAGTCTGTTGCCGCCGCTACTGACTGTCGTTGGAGTTTACCTGGTACATGCAGGGAGCCTTACACTTGGCAGCCTTTTCTCCATAAGTACTATGATACCAACACCATCCTTTGCCATTAGTCCGTTCCACGTTTGAACGGCTACGCGACCTAGAACGGATATGTTGCGGGCGTTTGGTACATAATTCGCTTACCTGTTTCGTGAGCGCTTCAATGGCAGCGAATACATCGAGTTCTTTTTTTGTCGTTCATCGTGGAAACAGCATGGACGAATTGCGAGGGAGCTGTCTGCACTTCAACAATTTTGTCAGCTAGCTCAGCTACCTTTTCCAGAGGAAGCTCTGATTGTGCAGTTAAGATAGCTTGCGCATGTGATGGTATACGGCGGAGCCAAAGTTGGCGTAACATATTATCCTGTAGTGTGGTAGTACCGGCAAGGAAACGGAGATGTCGTAAGAACTGTGATTGCTTAGGGTCACCTAGTTCTTCCTCGTTGATGAGTTGACGTACACGTTGTTCTTCTGAGATGGACAGCCGTTCAACAAGTTTTGTGCGTAAATGTTTGTAGCGTTCAGTAGGCGGTGGATTAGTAATAATATCCTCTACTTCAGCTGCGTAACGCGTATCAAGCTGAGAAACAACGTAATTAAATTTTGTTTCCTCACTTGTTATTCCCGAAATTGCAAACTGCGAGTCCACCTGCGAGAACCATAAGCTCGGTCTTTCGGCCCAAAAAGGTGGCAGCTTAACGGCGACGCAATTTACTGAAGCTGTTGTATTTTGCTGTGCCTGTAGTGCTGCAAGGCGAGCGTTTTCTTGGCGTAACGCCTGTAGTGATCGCCGTGCAGGACACGTTGTTCACTAGTACATTAATTATTTAACGACGTCGCACGTTCGTCGCCAGTCTTGAGATGTTGTTTGAGAAAAGAATAGCACTTATAATTTAATGTTACATTTTAAAGAATTGACACAACTTTTAAATACTTAATACAACTTTATTAAATTAAACGTACAATTGAAAATAGTTTAAAAACTAAGTACTGGGGAGACTTATACTCGCGGCAATGTGGCTGTAACAAAGTCCACGACGAGCATAAGCCTTACAAGAGTGATGATCCTAATCTAAGTAATGGTAGGTGCGTTACTCATATTTATATGAGCTCTAATAATGGCCTATCGGTGGCGTGATATAATGTATTCTAATATTAACTTCTAATAATGTCGACTTGCATTATTATAAGCCTATGTGAAACAACTTGTTGTTCTCACCTCTGATCCACGCTTCCCGCTATTTAAGCCCCTTTTATATTGTATATTGATATCTAACATTACTTATTATAAATTACGTCGAATGCATAATTTAATATACTAGCCGATGTTTATTAATATCCCTAATATTGTTATATTGCATTATTATGTGACTCGGTGAACAACTTGTTGTCTTCACCTTTTGATCTACATATCCCACTATTTATGTCTACTAGTCATTTATATTAATACCTACGTTACTACTCATAAATTATACTACCTGTATAATTTATGTATTTTATATTATTAAATTTAAAACGTATTATAGGTTTTGGGTTTACTACATCCCTCCCCTCTACGATGAAATTCCCCGACTTTCTAAAAAAAAAACTTATCATTCCCCCTTTTTTTTAGTTTAGGTTGCATTTTAATTTGGGATACATCAAGTTGGACTCTCCGCTCACTTCCTCTGGAACGACTTCTGTTTCTGGTGGTGCTGTACTTGTGACCTCCGCTGTTGTTTCCTGGTATTGAGTTTGTGTCCAATTGTCTTCCATCATTACAGGACACACCCATGGTCTGCCCCGTGGTTGAATTGTTGTTTCATGTCTTACGAACCATATTAACATAACGTTTATTGCTACGACGACCATTATTGAAGCCCCTCCAATGACAACATATATATATATATTTTTGCCTCCAGTGACTCGTACCGGTCTCGCTGTTGTATTTGTTCGTTGACCTGTTCTCGAGTGAACGTAACGTCATTAAGGATATCCATTTGGTTTGCTTTTATATGATGGTCCTGCATTACTTTTGAGTATTGACTGTTTGGTGATTCTTCCAGTAAATCACGTATCATGGATGTTGGAACGAAATCCGCGTATTGAGATGTTTTTGACAACCGACCTGGTATTAGGACATCTCGAGTTGCATACCCTTGACAAGTTTCGTTCAACGTTATTATGCCGGCTCCTTCCAGAATGTGGTTTTTTGATTCCTTGTCTTCATCACAAGTGACGAATAGTGAGTCATTGTTGGTTACATATAACCACTCGTTTTTGTCTCAACTTATGAAAAATTGTAGCCATTTCGATGTACCGAACCTCACAACTTTGTGGAACCTCTCTCGGCTCCTGCATCAGGAGTATCTCACACATAGGTCTCATACTCCTAGAATGTAAAGGGTGGGTTTCGGGACATATCAAATATTCTTGAATTTTTTTACAAAAACTAGGATTAAAATTATCATAAGTTGAGTACAGTTCTTTCGATTTCGTGACAGCTAGAAAATCATGCTTAGGTCTAATATACATACATTTTTTTCTATTACCAATTAAACACACTGGTAGCGGTATTAATTTATATAAACTTAAATCATGTTGATATACTAAAGGAATATTTAAAATAAAAACAATGTTATTATTATTATAGTACACTGTCAAATCTGATATCTTAACGAGTTCATATACATTATTTAGATCGACCTCCAGTGGCATGTTGGTTCCACTAGGTAGTGTTAATTTTATATTCCTAAATTGTTCAAGTAGCGCTTGCGTGTTTATTAAGCTAGGGTGAATTTGACCCGTCCTTGCACTTTGTAAAATTTTTACTAGTGTATTTACCCTAATCATTTGTATAAGCATCACTTGGTTAAATGTGGTGAATTGTCGATTTGACTCAATCCTAGGGTAATTACTGTCACTAACATTTACTAAAGAGTGTACGGTCTCCTCCAATTTCGCTATATGAGCCTCATTAACCTCGTTTTTTATATTTATAATTCTCATATTTTCATCTAGTATATTTAATTGATCGGTTTTTGTCTCTTTTAATTTCCCTATCGATAAATCGAATTTTTTAATACAATCCCAATCGCATAACCCGTACAGAACTTGTGCTGCCTGCGTGATCGATTTCATAATTCCTCGTCGAACTCTGAGCTCGACAGAATTTAATAGTAATTCTTTACGCTTAATTAATTTATTATTTATTAATATACCATGTTTCAGCAGTGGGTCGCAACCTATATTGGGAAGTTTATCTACGTATTTATCGTATTGCTCACACAAGAGCTTTATTTTCTCTAATCTGGACTCAATGACGTTCCATTGTTCATCGTATAATGACGTGTCCAGAAAAATTGCCAAATCCCATGTATTGGTAATAATTTTAATAGGCCCTATATTTTCGTAATATATTCCGGATGTGTGTGTTAGGTGATTGTCCTTGATTCTCATCGGAGACATCAGCATTCCAAATTTGAATAGAATAGGCAGTATTATTATACTGTAATTATAAAAAAAAAACGAAATCAAAATAATATTTACATTTATTACCATCCTGTATTTATTCCCTTTATTTTATTTATACAAGCCGCGTTACATTTCTGTAATTTAATTAATTCTTTATATAATTAAATATATATATAAAAACGATTATCTATAACAAAATTTTTTTTTTCCTTTTTTGTTTTCTTAAATGTACATTTACATAATTCCTGTTATCGCAAATTAAAACTATTTTTCTACAATAAAATAACTATGTATTTTGATTTATTTATTTATCATCTTATAATTCTGTTTCGTAAAATAATTTAACATTATTTATGTGAATACGGTAACCCTTTCGACCTTTATTAACCGTGATATTTTCGTTATCATGCAGTTCTAATACTTCGTATGGGCCCGTCCAATTTCTACTCAGCGTATTGCGTTTGTTATGTTCTTTTATTAGGACTTTGTCCCCTACGTTTATTCTAATTTCATGCGTGTTTTTATCGTAATAATTTTTATTGCTCTCTTTCTTTTTAATTAGATTGGCACGTGCCACCTTATGTGCTTCCAACTGACTGCGTAATTCTTCTTCGTTCATACTTGTTTGTCGTCGAGGTCACCAATGTAGCGAAGTGTAATAGGTAATGTAAATAAATAGACACTTTTACTGTTTACGGATTACAACTATATTACACAGCTAACAAATTAAATAAGCGAGAGACGACGAAACAAAACGCGTAGGTTGACTGACTACCGACTGTCGACCGAATGAATGTACGGAGCGACGATCTTGCGCTTATATAGACTGTCGAAGCTTCTAGAGGCGGCGGCGGTCGTGCGATCCTTCCAGAACGTTATCGAAGACGCGCGGCGCGGCGCTCGAACATTCTAGAGTATTTGACCGCCACAAGTTGATTAATTTAAGCCCTTTCTACCTGGGACTAAAGATATATTATAATCAATGCTCAAATAGGTACAATGTACATAAACTGAACTAAAACACTACCAACC
This sequence comes from Nasonovia ribisnigri, assembly GCA_027563435.1. Lineage (NCBI taxonomy): Eukaryota > Metazoa > Arthropoda > Insecta > Hemiptera > Aphididae > Nasonovia > Nasonovia ribisnigri. Next base: position 9,068 of record JANEHU010004060.1, on the reverse strand, counting down.
TGGTCATCCGCAGGTATTTTACCAAATTGGCCATGTCTGTTTTTTTTTAAATAATTACTTTCTCTGTACAAATCAGTAATCCTTGTTGTCAAATGACGACTAATCCTGAAATGCCCAAAATATGTTTCACAATCATATTGTTGGACAGTTTCTTCTAAACAAAAAAAAAGTAAATTAATCGTTAATAAAACAGAAGCCCGTTAACATCTACTCACCTATAAAACGTTCGTTTTTTATTTTATGGTTATTAATTAAGTCCAATCCGTCGTCAGAGGAAGAACTGGATGCAAAAAAGTCATCTGAATCGTGAATATCGCTCATTTTTAATGCAATTAACAGCAACCACAGACAAGTTTACTAAGCAAAAATTTACCATAGAAAAAAGAACTACTAAACAGTAAACTAAGCTGTATTTACAGCAACCACAGTAATGAATGCCGGTGAGACCGTAAGGTAGGCACTATGCAGGACCGCAGGAATGCAGGATATGCTTATCACCTGCTGGCTGCTGGGTCTTCAGTTTTGTATTCATACTCGGGGACAGCGACCCTACTACCAGTATTACGGCACCATACTTTTTATTTTAAATTTTGGCACACTGTAAGCGCAGTCCATCAGTATTCAGTCAGAAACGCGTTCCAACAGTGGTCAAAATCCACGATCAGTCCACGGTAGCGCATGCGCCGTAAATCGATCATGTATCAGTCGGTAACTAGTCCCAAATCCCGTGTTGGAACAAACCTCGTTGATAAAAAGATACTAAGGTAGTATACAAGTATACGACGCGTTTAGTTTGCGTTCAACCGTTAAGTGATCGCATTCATTAAAAACCAAAAGTTTTCTTGACAAAATGGCGAAAAGAAAAAGTTGGGTATGGGATTATGCTAAACGTGAAGGTGATCGCGCCTTTTGCGATTTATGTGACGATAAAAGCAATAATGAATATTCTTGTGTAGGCGGCACTACTGGGTCTTTAATAAGGCATTTACAAAATTACCATGGTATTAAACCTTCAGAAGATTCTATAAGAAAGAGGTAATTAATAAATTATATTTTTAATTATTTATTAATTAAAAAGTTAGGTAGAAAGTTAAAAATGTTTACGAAATATGTTAAAATCGCGAAAATTTGTATTTATTTTGTAGCTCAAAATTCATAAATTATTTTGTATTCATACCTAAGAATTTAAAATTTAATTTAGGTTATCCATAAGTTGTGCTCACAATTATTATGAAAAAATCGAGTGTAAGTCAATAAAAAAAAATTACGAGCGTCTACTAAATTTTAAACGTTTACGATACTAAAAATTTAAAAATTCAATATTTTCTATCTAAAGGTTTTAGTTATAACTTATAACTTATAAGATAAATAAATAAAATATCCGAGACTGACAAATCGTCTCTGTTCAGAATCGTTTTTCGTATACAATGATACCGCTATCATTGCATTCAAATTTAACACATCCATTATAGTGACCTACTCTATGACCGAGGTCGACTCACCCCCCAATGTACAGCAGAGCAAATTCCCGATTTTTTCTTTTATAAATGTGTAAATACAGAAATACAAATATATTTTTAGATACTCCTTACAGTTTTTAGTTTAGTTTATTGGATTGCCATTTTAAGCATAAAGCAGCCGATGATCAATATATCACTGATTTCAAAAATACAATTATATTTGTAATTAAAAAACGATTCAAATTTGAACGTAATGAAACAAGTTCTGTCTCTGTCAGACAAATTGCATCCTTTCTAGATCCTCGATATAAAGATTTAGAGTTTGAATCCAATTTTATGAGAGATAAAATTCGTATGGCTGTAGATTTGCTAGAAATATTTGACGAACAAGAAATTAATTTAGAACAAATCCCACCAGTTCAAAGTGATCTTGAGTATTTATACGGAAATACAATAACAGCTGATGATAATTTAACTAATCAATTTCAAATTTACATTGCTGAACCTCCATTACGTTTCGATCAAAATCCATATGAATGGTGGAAATTGAGAGAAAATAAATATTCAACTCTTGCAGTATTAGGAAAACAATATCTCGCTATTCCTGCTACATCAGTGAGCTCCGAGAGATGTTTCTCCACTGCTGGAAATATAGTGACATCTAAAAGAAGCTGTTTATTGACAAAAAATGTTAATATGCTGACATTTTTGTTCCAAAATAAAAAATTATTAGTTTAATATTATTAAGTCATATAGGTATTGGTTTATTTTGTTTATTACTTTTTTTTGTTTATTTATAATAATTTATTATTATCTTATTATTTATATATTATTGTCAATTCATATCAAATTGTCTTAAGTTAGTCTATAGGTTAGGTTTTTCTAACGTAAAACATTAATTATTATTATTTTATGAGCATACTTAATCTAGTTAATATTTATACTTTATGTTATTGATGATTAAAATAATTTAATCTATATTTAAGTTATAAGATCATCTTTGTTTTACGAATAAAAGTGGAGAACTCGGTAAAATACGTGAGTACACAAATTCACGGATTCACGTGAACATATTAACTCACGGATTCACGTGAATATAATATTTCACGGGTTCACGTGAATAATATTATAAATTCACGGACAATTTTAAGCAACGGGTTTCATAAATCGAACCTTTATTTCACCGTGAAAATTAATAGACTTACTTTTTTATCACAATTAAGTCAAAATAAAATTCTTAAAATTTTGGGAGAATTAGTAAGATGCTCAATTTTAACTAGAATTAAAAAAGCTGGATTGTTATCAGTCATTATTGATACAACCACTGATGTCGCAAATATTGAACAGTTTTCATTTATTATAAGATTTGTTAATATACATGGTGCGATTGAAGAAAGGCTTGTAGCATTAGAGGCTGCAGCTGATGGGACTGGAAAAGGATTGTATGAAAAGTTTTGTGAAATAACAGAGAAACATAACATTGATTGGAAGAAAAACTTATGTGTGCAGGCGTACGATGGTGCTGCTGCAATGCAAGGAACTTATTCAGGGTTACGTACATTTATTCAACGCGAAAACTCAAAGGCGATATATGTATGGTGCTTTGCACACTTATTAAATCTAGTTGTGGTTGATACCTGTGACTCTTGTAGTGACACAAAAATTTTTTTTGGTCACTTGCAATCAGTGATTGAATTCATGGGGGCTAGGAAAAGAACTGCTGTGTTTATTGAATGTCAACGTGATTTATATCCAGAAGAACGGATTTGTCGTATGAAAAGTTTTTCTAATACGAGATGGACATCTCACGATCGTGTAATTTATGTTGTATACAAACGATTTAAAGCATTATTAAAATCATTAATTATTTTGGAATCATTCAATGATAGAGTAACGTCTTCAAATGCTAGTATATTTAAAAATATTTGTTCAACATTTAGTTTTGTTGTAACATTAATTTTTATGAAAAAAGTTTTTTCGGTTACCACACCACTATCCAACTATTTACAGTCAAAATCACTGGACTTTATTGAGGCATTAAGACTTGTGAATAACGCAAAAGAAAATTTACTATCAATGCGCTCTGACATCAAATATGAACAAATTATAAATGAAGCCAAACAATTTTGTGAAGAAAAAACGGAAGAGGCAAATTGATGATGATGAAAATACAAATGAAGTAAATTTAAATTCACCATTTGAAAAATATAAAATAAACACATATTTTATGGCTTTGGATAAAATAACAACATCATTTATATCACGATTCAGTGGGGCTCAAAATATTTTAAAAGACTTAGCTTTACTGTCACCTGAGCGTCTAATTGAATTTGGAAAAGATCCCGAGCAAGAGTTACCAAACAATTGCTTTAATTATGTTGCAGAATGGATAGATGGTATATCATTAGAAAATTTAAAAAATGAATACAAAGTGTTTAGTACTAGTGTAGTATCTTTGCATGATGGAAATAAATTTCCGGCCAATCTTCACAACACAAGCATTATTGATGAAACAACATCAGAATTAAACCAAGAAACCTTACAAACCAGTGAATCAGAAATTGACCATGAAGAAAGCGAAGCAATATGTTACAACAATACTATTACTGTATCCAGTATTTTACATGTTTTAACAAGTTTTGATTTGGTATCTGGCTTACAAGGCATTAGGAACAGTACCAGCATCTTCAGCGTCAGCCGAACGAAGCTTTTCTAAGGTATATTATTAATTTTAAAATTTTTATAATATTGTTTATTGCAAATTGTAATAACTGTAAACTATGAGTAAAGATTATTTTATGATTGATGACACACTATTTGATTTACATCTAGGTAAAATTAGTAAAGACGAGACTACGCTCAACAATGGGTGAAGAACGACTTGAAAGTCTCATTCTTTTAAGTTGTGAAAAGGATATAGATATAAATATTGAAGAAGCAATAAACAGATTTGGTTGTTCTTCGGATTTACTAAAATCACACCTTATGTTTAAATAAATAGTAATTTCATAATTTAGTTGAGTTATTTACTTTATTTTATTATTCTAAATAAAATTAATTTAAATAAAAAAAAAAAAATTATATTAAAATTTAGTGATATAAGTATGACCAAAAATGAATTGTCTTGAAATTTTCAAAAACTAGGTACAGTGCATATAAAATGTATTAATTGAATTTTTGTTATAGAATAAATTACATTTAGATAATTATGTATATTGATTTGTCATGCGGATCCAATAAGTATAATATTTTTAGGGGTCTAGAGGGGTCATGATTTACTGTATATAGTATATACCAATATTAAATAACCATAACATTATCACTAACAACCTATCAATTCATTATATGGAGAGCAGTGAAAAAAATGTAGGGTGGGTGGTGTAAAAATTATTAAATGCGAGTCATGAAAAAAAAAGTTCAAGCCGCCACTGATTTCACGTGAACACGTGAAAGCGTGTACACGGGAAATAACGAGCACTAATATATATATATATATATATAATATATATATATATATATATATATATATACATGTATAAATATCACTAATTTTATAAAAACATATTTTGATTATACACATTCAAAATAAACAACAACAATTTAATATGGAACAACAAGATATCAAAGATCAATATTATAAGTAGAACCCCCATTTCGATATTCAGATCAGTCTGCTCACATCAGCCAAAACTGCCTCATACAGTTTTTTTACGCACCGTTTTAATTAACCACACTCATAAACCATTTATTAATTTAACGCAATTATTTTTAAATCTTGTAATAACCTGTTGTGAATTATTAAAATAACTTCTATTCGACCAAAAATTGTAGTTATATTATTTCAAGAAAACTAATATCGTTAATACTCTCTTTTCAAATCATTATTCAAATCAAGAAGCATCAACCAGGTAAGCATTTATTATAATATATATTTACATAATTTCTATGGTAAAAACATCATCAATGACAAGTTAATTAAGACACGCAGACTCAGGTGCATCATAAATCATCATAAATCATTATAGCTCTCGTTTATAAATCTAATACTCACGATCCCAATCAATCGTAATAATTATATGCTTTAATTTATAATAAAAGATAGGATAAAGAGAGTCAACATTCAAAATCCCTTTGATTATTATTTATTAAAATAGCTAGCTATACCACCTCAGCTAATATATTATTATAAGGTGATAACAACGTACATGCTTATTTTTAAATCATCACAATACTATCAAAATGTATAGACAATACTTGCAAGAATATTTGTTGCAAAACCTTACATATAGGTTATCCGGGTTTGATTGCCTTGCGGCTACAACCATGGACCTTAATATTAGCACTGGGCGGAAAACCTTACAGTGCAGATGTGGAAACGCTGATTAGTATCAGTAACATATTCAAATCCATAGAACGGCAGATTCTCAGTGTCAAGCAATGAGAAATGAAGTGTATTTTAAAAATATGTTGGCTGAACCATTGCAACAGACGATTGGCCGTATTGGAGATTTTAGCCTAGATTTATAAAGGTAAATTTAATTGTTATAAATTCCTATTCTTCAGATGTTATTGTAACAATTACACAATGTTAAAATACAATAAAATCCAAAATCAAATATATAGATGTTATGTCAATTATAGCGGCGTCTATTAGAGATATGACAGATTTCTTGAACTCTTAAATGAAACAAAATTCTTACCAACGATAAAAAATTGATTTCGTTAGCAATGTCCCTTCCATCAACTACTCGTATTGTCGAAAGTTCATTAAGGTAAGTATGATTTTTTAATCTGCTTTTATAGTGCTTGTTTTTTCACATTTTGTTTTTGCTTTATATTATAGCTTCCTTAAAACATTAAAACCTTTACTTCACATCAGTATGACACAACTCCGCTTGAATAGCTTAGCACTTATGTATATTCATAGTAATATTTCAAAAAAGTCAACAATCTGAAATTGTTGAAAAAACAATAATTAAACTTTTTTTATGAAGGCACGCGTGTTCAATTTTTATATGATGATGATGATCAATGATTCATGAAGATTTTTTTGATTTTTTATTATATTGCTACTTCCAAACACCATAATATTATATATATATATATATACAAAAATAGTCTGCAAGTAAGCAAGTAAGAAATATATTTTATGATTATCTTATACATAGGCGTAATCTGGGGTAAAATCTTGGGGGGGCAGTTTATGGTCCAACTAAAATTATATAAGGTAGGTTGGAAAATCCTGTTTTTTACTTTAGCCAACGTAAAACTAGTGTACAGACCGGCTATCACAGCTATGAGCTAGAGATGTTAGCAATAATAAACTCAATTAATATACTTCATGTGTATTTACAAGGTATTAAGTTCAAAATCATAACTGATTGTAACAGTGTAGCAATGACATTAAACAAAAAAGAAATTAACCCTAGGATTGCTCGTTGGGCATTATTTTTCAAAATTATGATTATGAAATACAGCATAGGTCATCTGACCGTACGCAGCAGCATGTTGATGCGTTAAGTAGGAATCACACACTGGTTCTTGAAGGATGCACATTTAACCAAACTCTCAATAAATCAATCCCCTGACCCTGTCATTAAGGAAATTTCTAAGTCATTAGGAAATTCTGAATATCAATTATATGAACTTCGGAATGGGTTAGTTTATCGAAAATTTGAAAGGAGATTGTTATTTTATGTATCAGTATGCGTGACCTCAGTGCCGTAGCCAGAAATTTTCTGGGGGGGGGGGCACTTAATTTTTTTCTCAATTTTTGCAATGCTAGAATACCCGATTATCACCTATTACTTTATGACCCCTTTGTTTATAAAGTGTTTACTACAGTCCTATTATTTGTATGACTACCATTATAATATGCTAACAACTATGGTACCCATATATTTAACATAACAAAGTATTATTAGTATTTCATTAATAATATTTTTAAAAATTAAAAAATTAAAAATATAACAAAGTATTAATATTATGTTAAACCATATATTGATAGAAGTAGTATATATTTGTATGTTCACAGCCAGCTTTTTTTTTCGCCGCGGTAATTTCGCTAAGTTCAAGCGAGAATGTCTCACTCGAGCACACTGATTTTACCGTAACACAAATCACGGGGAGATTACACACTCGTTGTCCACCTATTTGTCCCTTACACAAAATTTCAGAGATTTCAAATTTTTTATCCACGAATTCCTCCCTTGCACAAAATATTTACCGTATTTTAAAATTACAGGGAGATTGCACACTCAAAATCGGTTTTGCCCCTTACTCGTAAATATTTACCGTATACATGACAAAAAACTTTTTTTCATCCTACCAAACTAAAATATAAATTGAAAAAATTATTTCAAGTAAGAAAACAAGTTATTAAATATTTTTTTTTTATTGTTAAAAAATTAATTCTTAATTATATTTACACAAGTTTTCTTACTTCTCTAGTGAAAGGTACATATTCTATAATACGATCATGAATTAATAAACAATATGCAGTTACACCTGTAAGTGATTCTGAAGCTTCAATTTCCAATTGAACATCCACTGCCGAGGCTGTAGCTGCATCGTTCTGTTTTGAAGTATCTATGACTATAATTGGAGCGTTTGTTAGAAAAGTAGAAGGGCTCAATATCGGGTTCCGTATACTTTTTTCATAGTTCGATTCTTGAAACGATGTATACATATCATATAATAAGGTAAAATTATTTTTAGTGAAATCTAAATTCAAATTATCGTATGGATAAGCTATCGAGTTCAGAAATACTTTAACATTTGTTAGTTGACAATGATCAAATATACTACAATCTTTTGCTAACGAATTTTTACGTCCTTTTTGTAATCCAATTATAATGAATCGTGGTTTTTCTAATTTTGATGCAGTTTTCAAATTCCATACAACTTTTTTAGTGGTTCCTAGTTCAGGATATTCAAAAGTTTCAAAAGATCTAAAAGGAATAAATAAACTTTTTTCTTTTTCTATAAGTTTCAATAATTTTAACCTTTCTTCATCATCAACAGTGATATGTGGCACCTTCCAGACTATTTTGCTTAAAACGACTTTAGCTGTAGAATTAATTATTCCACTTTTCAAGCTCAACGCATTTAAATCACTATGACTTCAAATTAAAATTAATTCTAATCTAGAATTCACCAATATTTTTTTATAGTCTTCAAACAAACATAACCAATATTTTAATGGAATGCAAGCACTAAATTCATCTTTATCATTTGCTGATTGTGTTGCGTTTTTAAAATTCCAGCCAGAGTTTTTAAAATTCCAGCCAGAGTTTTCATAACAATTATAGTTATCTGGTGTACTAGATAAGTAACCTTTCAACGAGCTAGTGATTCCAAGAACACGAGTGCTATCTACTTCTATCCCATTGATTTCCAATCGTATTTGTTCGAAGAGATAATAGTAACCGTTATTAGACAGTTTCACTTTATCAGCTTCCGTAATTGTTCCTTCTAAAAAAATAAAGCTTTCGTGTAAATATGGATAAACATCCGTTTGCTGGATCGATATACGTATTTCGTCATTATTATTAAATGATGTTGATGATATTCAATTTTCGTAATTTTAGAATCTGTTTCGTACTGTGT
>JANEHU010004059.1:0-11443 GCA_027563435.1 Nasonovia ribisnigri | reverse complement strand
TCAGTGCCGTAGCCAGAAATTTTTTTTTTGGGGGGGGGGCACTTAATTTTTTTCTCAATTTTTGCAATGCTAGAATACCCGATTATCACCTATTACTTTATGACCCCTTTGTTTATAAAGTGTTTACTACAGTCCTATTATTTGTATGACTACCATTATAATATGCTAACAACTATGGTACCCATATATTTAACATAACAAAGTATTATTAGTATTTCATTAATAATATTTTTAAAAATTAAAAAATTAAAAATATAACAAAGTATTAATATTATGTTAAACCATATATTGATAGAAGTAGTATATATTTGTATGTTCACAGCCAGCTTTTTTTTTCGCCGCGGTAATTTCGCTAAGTTCAAGCGAGAATGTCTCACTCGAGCACACTGATTTTACCGTAACACAAATCACGGGGAGATTACACACTCGTTGTCCACCTATTTGTCCCTTACACAAAATTTCAGAGATTTCAAATTTTTTATCCACGAATTCCTCCCTTGCACAAAATATTTACCGTATTTTAAAATTACAGGGAGATTGCACACTCAAAATCGGTTTTGCCCCTTACTCGTAAATATTTACCGTATACATGACAAAAAACTTTTTTTCATCCTACCAAACTAAAATATAAATTGAAAAAATTATTTCAAGTAAGAAAACAAGTTATTAAATATTTTTTTTTTATTGTTAAAAAATTAATTCTTAATTATATTTACACAAGTTTTCTTACTTCTCTAGTGAAAGGTACATATTCTATAATACGATCATGAATTAATAAACAATATACAGTTACACCTGTAAGTGATTCTGAAGCTTCAATTTCCAATTGAACATCCACTGCCGAGGCTGTAGCTGCATCGTTCTGTTTTGAAGTATCTATGACTATAATTGGAGCGTTTGTTAGAAAAGTAGAAGGGCTCAATATCGGGTTCCGTATACTTTTTTCATAGTTCGATTCTTGAAACGATGTATACATATCATATAATAAGGTAAAATTATTTTTAGTGAAATCTAAATTCAAATTATCGTATGGATAAGCTATCGAGTTCAGAAATACTTTAACATTTGTTAGTTGACAATGATCAAATATACTACAATCTTTTGCTAACGAATTTTTACGTCCTTTTTGTAATCCAATTATAATGAATCGTAGTTTTTCTAATTTTGATGCAGTTTTCAAATTCCATACAACTTTTTTAGCGGTTCCTAGTTCAGGATATTCAAAAGTTTCAAAAGATCTAAAAGAAATAAATAAACTTTTTTCTTTTTCTATAAGTTTCAATAATTTTAACCTTTCTTCATCATCAACAGTGATATGTGGCACCTTCCAGACTATTTTGCTTAAAACGACTTTAGCTGTAGAATTAATTATTCCACTTTTCAAGCTCAACGCATTTAAATCACTATGACTTCAAATTAAAATTAATTCTAATCTAGAATTCACCAATATTTTTTTATAGTCTTCAAACAAACATAACCAATATTTTAATGGAATGCAAGCACTAAATTCATCTTTATCATTTGCTGATTGTGTTGCGTTTTTAAAATTCCAGCCAGAGTTTTCATAGCAATTATAGTTATCTGGTGTACTAGATAAGTAACCTTTCAACGAGCTAGTGATTCCAAGAACACGAGTGCTATCTACTTCTATCCCATTGATTTCCAATCGTATTTGTTCGAAGAGATAATAGTAACCGTTATTAGACAGTTTCACTTTATCAGCTTCCGTAATTGTTCCTTCTAAAAAAATAAAGCTTTCGTGTAAATATGGATAAACATCCGTTTGCTGGATCGATATACGTATTTCGTCATTATTATTAAATGATGTTGATGATATTCAATTTTCGTAATTTTAGAATCTGTTTCGTACTGTGTAGTTATATCTAAAATATCACTTTCAGGCATTATGCTTTAATTGATAACCCAGAGCATGTAAAAGTTTTTTATTTTTGTTCGTCAATTTTTTTACTTTATTTGATGTTACCGGTATCACTTTAGTCGTATGACTAGTTGAACTAATCCGAAGTAGTGGGCTTATATTGAATTTCAATCCCATCTCAAGACCCGTAACGTTTAATATGCAACACGATTGTTAATGTCTCACCAAAATTATCAATCAAATTATGATCTTGGTCAACCAGCTGAACGGTTATCGAGTCAATATGTGTCGTATTCAATTTGTAATATATTAAATTTGATGGTGACTGAATTACTTTAGATCCTGTCCTTGCACTCGGGAAAAACTCGTAAATCGAATGACTTTGAAGATGGTTGTTGAATGATCCTTGAGCTATATTAGTATATTACACATTACTTTTATAGAATTAATTGTGTTTAAATTTACAGCTTTTTCCGATCGACGAATTTCAAACTCTGGTCCATATTCTCGTTTTTCAAAACCTAATACAGGTGCTATACTATGTAAAATCTCAAAGTGTAGTATCCCATTACATTTTATATATGATCTTAAATCATTAGGATCAACCGAAATGTCAAATGTTAACTCGGCATTGAATTTTTTATTATAGTAATCTATTTGTTCAATAACTCGATTCTTAATATCTTCAATTTCATAACATCCCTCTTCCAGTCTAATATAACACATCAAAAAATTTTTATTTTTATTATTATTATGGTCAACTACTTCTATAGCGAATTTATTATTATTTTTGTTAATATTCGGAAATAAATTAAATGTCTGCAAGCATAACAAAGCTATTTCCGAGTTTTCATAAAGGTTTATAGATGGAAAATAATTTGTAGATAATGTAGTAGTATTTCCTGTCAAACTTAAAGTAACTGACTCGTGCATTGTAAATCTGAGATATAATTTAATATACAGAACAACTATCAATGACTCGTTAAAATTATTAATCAGATTATTGTTTTAATCAACTAACTGAACAGTTATTGAATCAATACCTGTTTTGTTTAATCTGTAATATATAAGGTTTAACGGAGATTGAATGACTTTGGAGTTGGTTATTGAATGACCCATATGCTATATTACACATTACTTTTATACAGCTAATTATGTTTCAAATCTTTGTAAACGTTTAGAGACGGAAAATAATTTGTTAATAATATAGTTGTATTTCCAGCCAAACTTAATGTAACTGATTCATACATTGTAAAAATTCAAGACATAAATGACCGCAGTTAAATGTATTGAAATTTTGATAATTAGAATAGTTGTATAGTATATTAAACTGTTTAAAATATTGTTGTAATTCAATTGGTGGAGGTAAATCACCAAAGCTATCAAAATATACAACTTAATCATTATTTTTATAAAACACCACCCAATGACTTCCGTCACCTGAAGATATGTCTAAGTTTAATACACCACATTCAATTGCATGTGGTTTATTAGGTAAGTTATCACGTGAAAAGACTCCACGGAAATGATTGATTTTCAAATTACTGGTGGTCTGTCAGGTAGCGTGATCATCAGTTTTTTTTTCTTAACACATTGTTTTTTAAATATAAGCCACTACCTTTTCTTCTTTTCGAATTCTGAATCGCATTATACACACTAGCACCTCCAGACATCAAACTACCAAGTGCTGACAAACCTGCAAATATAGGTATTAAGGGAATTACTCCTCCAGACTGCCCTGGTGCTAAAATCAGTCTTTTACCACTATTCTTTTTCTTTAAGGTTATTTTTTTCTTCGCCGCTAGTATACCATTTTTTTTCATAGTACGTTTCCGCTTCCCTTTTAAACCCATACCTATTTTTCTTTTAGCTTTCATAGCGTTTGTTACCGCGTATGCAACAAATTTCTCTTTCCTAGGAGTACCTTTTGACTTAAATATTTCCCAAGCACGATTTTCTAACGATTTGTCAGCTTTATGTCTATCGTCTAAATTTTTACTCGCTGCATACACAATATCATGATCACGACAAGCAGCATCCAATGGGTTTATTCCTTTATCACCACGATCTAGTCTTTCTTTTACTTTTGTACCAGGACCACAATACTGATAGCCTGAAACATGGGCCTCAAATGGGAGACTATTTATAAGAAAGTTTGTAAATCCTTTCCCAGTCTTAACTGATTTGTACTTATGAGTTGAACGCGTCATCTATAAGTGATTACAAATTGAAAATTCTAGAGTATTTATAAGAAAAATGGATTTAATTGAACAAAAAGTTAAATTGGATGTTGTAAATGTAGATGTTCAGTCAGTAAAAAAACCGTCAAGACACGGTTCGTTATTACCTGATACTATACGTGCTATACTAGTTGGACCCAGCGGTTCAGGAAAAACAAATATAATGTATAATCTGATCACTCATGCAAACGGGTTAAGATTTGAAAATATTTATTTATACTCTAAAACCTCTAATCAGGAAAAATATGTTTTATTAAAAAAAATAATAGATGATATAAAAGGTGCCAATTTTTTTATATTTACAAGCGCTGATAAGGTTATAAAACCAAGCTTAACTAAGAAAAATTCTATTATAATTTTTGATGATGTAATATGTGGTCCACAATCTGTAATCAGGGAGTACTTTAGCATTGGCAGACACTCAGGTGCCAGCTCTGTATTTTATTTGGCACAAACATATTCTAAAATATCTAAACAGCTAGTAAGAGATAATTCAAATTTTTTAATGGTTTTGAAACAAGACGATACAAATTTACGACATATATTCAACGATCATTCGTCAGCAGATATGGATTTCTCAGAATTTCGGAAAATTTCTCATTTCTGCTGGAATCATAATGATTATGGATTTATGGTTATCGATAAAACTCGAGATATGAATGAAGGAAGATATAGATGTGGTTTTCATACGTTTATTAAAATAAAATAAATTGGTATTATATATATTATATACCGTAACACTGTTATTATCTACATAGTATCATCAGTAGTCATACAACACAGTTATATCAAGCTTATTATTTACAATGGACAAAGAAAAAGTTTTGTTAGGAAATTTAATAGCTTCAAAGAATAATATTAAACGAAAAATAATGGAAATGAAACGTGGTGTTATAGATTCCGAAAATTATTTCCGTAAAGCTTTTAAACCAATAATTGTACCATTGAGTTCACGAGTAGAAAAAAATACTTTATGTAACTCACAGTCAGCTGAACTAAAAAAAACAGAAACCTTATATACTAGTGATGAAGATAATGATGATAAACTAAATTCATCATTTGTAAATTTTTTAAATAATAAACGTCCTATATCAAAACGATATGATAAATCCTATGGTTTACATTATGATAAAGCCAGTGATACATATAAAATAGGAAAACACTCTATAACTTTTAGTCACGGTAACTTACAATTGCTTAATGCATACTATCCATGGACTATAGGTCTATGGTCTTTATTATGTGAGAAGGAACCGAAAAATGCAACTATAGAAGATATAGAATCTTATTATCAAATTTTGAAAACTTCTGGAGTTCATTTGAAAGAAGACGGGAAACCTAAAACCTCAAAATATCATAAATGGGCGACTGTTGTAAAACCTTTGTATGACCGTATGAAATATGAAGAAAAACAGTTAAACGAAGAAATATCTAAAATTAATAACACTAAAACTCCTCGAATGAACTTGGTACCATTTAACGAGCATATATCTAGTTCGAACGCTAAACGTAGTAATATCCATAATAATACAACTGTGGTAAATGAACCATTTGAATTTCATCCAGCAGCAAACAGTTCTATGACTTCAGATCCTACCGTTGAAAAGATGTTTAGTTTTACTTCAGCATCGCAATCTAAAAAAGGTACTGGTTTATATAAAGATGTAATACCTCAAACACAATTAGTTTATTATGACGATCCGAATGAGCTAGTAACTAGATTATATCTTTTAACATCATCACAAAATGCTGGTAATACTGGTTAATACGAAATTATATCTATTTTAGAAGAATTGCGTGAGAGAAATATTATAGAATAATGTCAACCTTAGAGTGTATAGCTAATGAACTACATCGACCAGCGAGAAAAATATTTCCTAGACGTAGTGTGATAACACGGTTTATTGATGACCTCTGGCAAGCTGATTTAATGGATATGCAATCTCATTCTAAAAATAATTATAGTTTTAAATTTATATTAGTTGTTATAGACACATATTCGAAATATGTATGGGTAGAAGCACTGAAAAATAAATCAGGGAAAGAATGTACAAAAGGTATGTCCAATATATTAAAGAAAGCTAATCCAAAATTGTTACAGACAGATAATGGTACAGAATTTTATAATATTCAATTTCAAGATTTAATGAGAAAATATAAAATTAGACATTATAGTTCATACAGTGTTATAAAGTGTTCAATTGGTGAACGTGTTATACAAACTCTTAAAAATAATATATATAAACATTTTACTGCAACCGGTACATGGAATTGGTATAATACAATATCAAAAATTATTCAAAACTATAATAATACAAAACATAGAACAATCAAATGCACTCCAAGTGAAGCTCGTATGAATACAAACATAATTAAATTTGATACATATATAAATAACAGAACATTATATAAACCAAAATTTAAAATTAATGATAAAGTAAGAATATAAGTATAAACATATATTTAGTAAAGGATATACACCAAATTGGACAACGGAAATATTTACAGTTTCAAAAGTTTTACAAACGAGTCCAGTAACTTATCAGCTAAAGGATGGATCAGGTAATATAATACTAGGTGGTTTTTATGAACAAGAAATTAAATTAACTGATTTTCCTAACGCCTTTCTCGTTGAACGTATTATAAAAAAAAATGGAAATAAAATGTTTGTCAAATGGTTAGGTTTTGATTCCAGTCAAAATTCATGGATAACATCATCAGATATTTTTTAAATAATGATTTTTATGTATATTAATTTTATGACAAAATAAAGTATAAGTTTATTTATCGAGTTGAATTAATTATTTCATATGTTCTCCTGGTACTCTATAATCTGTTTTTTTAAAAAACTTAATGTAGCCGTAATCGATATAAACAAAAATAAAAAGCGTCATCTAGCAGAAAATTAATCAGTGAAATTAAAAATGTTATTGTATCACTAGATAACGCTTTTATATATATATATCAGTTTGTTAAGTCTTAAGTTTTTTTTTTTAATTGAGTAATTTTTTCAGTTTATAGTGACCATAAGCTAAAGTGTTTATCCCATCATTCATTATAAAGCGTTTATCATCGTTTGCACTTAGAACAACTTTGTTCATTGTTTTCGAATGAACAACATGCTTATTCGATTGAATAAAATTCATGTTTCTATGAGTCTGTTTATTCTCAACAGTTAAATGATTTATAAAAGCGTTCAGTATATCCATATAATTATCGAATTGCATATGATTTTTAATGATATATTTCTTTACACCTTTTGCTTTTTTTTCCTCAGTATCATCTACAGTTTTGTATGCATATAACTTTGGTCTTAATGAAACAAATTCTTTTAGAATTTTTCCTCCCAACTCGTCCTTAAAATAGCCAGCAATACTTTTATGAACTTCACTAAAACAATAATGGTCTTTAGGATAATTAGATGTATCAAAATATGGGAATAAACTATTTTTTAAATCATCGAAAAAATTTTTAGTTTGAATAGCGTATATCAAGGAATCAGTATCCATATATAAAGTGCTAATTTTAGTACCATACCTTTTCTTCATAACATTATAATGAAAGTCATACATAAAGGTTTTCGAGACATCCAAAATTGCAAATCCCACATAAATTGCCTTATCAAATTTAATAGTTTCCTTATGTTGATGAATAGCCATGAGATTTTTAGAGTATATAGTTCTATCTTTAAAACTAGTTTTTGCCATTAATTTTTTCGCTTTTCTGTCCGAAGAAACCAGTTTTATAGAAGTTCTAGCCCGGACATTCTCCATACATTTACCAAAAACGCTATTAATTAAAAGTTTCCAGAAATCTTTCTCAAACGCATTTTTAGCCTTAACTCTCATAGATGTACATAATTCAATGTATGACGCTATCCATTTACTTTGAGAAAAGCGGATAGCTCGATGAATTTTTGTTACTTTAATACCGTTCGCGATTGCCTGTTTCAAGTTTTTATAATGAGCTATATAGTTTTTTTTAGATGATAGGGTAGTAAGTAATTTCTCGACTTTTGAATTTGGTGTACATTCGTTAAAAGGTAAAAATGGAAAATCGTTATGAATTTTATGTAGATGTTTAGGGTACTCTATATCAACTTCTAATATATATCCAATTTCAGAATCATCAGCAATTTTAGTTATATCTATGTCTAGATCATTAACCCATTCAAAATCTTTAAAAGGTTATTCTGTTAACATAGATTTTCCATACAGGCTTACACAGTCGAGGTAAGTGATCCATGTAATCGGTTCATTCGAATTATAGTCCAACCCTTCAATATTTGGTATGTTTGCTTTAGCATATCTTTTAGTAGATTGAGTTATCCCACCTCTAATCGAATTCTCAAAAAAGGTTAGCATAGTATAAGACTTTAACCTTTGTATATTTTAACATACAGTCAAAGGCAAATCCATGAGCAGTCATATAATGAGCAGGATCTAGTTTGAGAGTAGATAAACATAAGTCTCTGAAATTTTCGAACACGTCAGCTAGTATGGTGACATCAGTTTTTAAATAAAGGTCACTATATTCACCCAAAGTCTTTAAATTAAATATGTTCCATATTTTTTTTGCATGTAAATAATCTTCATCACTAATTTGCTCATCTGTTAATGAGTTATAAAATTCAAGCTTTGACGGTAAAAAAGTATTATCTAATTTACTCCAACTGTTAACATATTCATATGGGAAGACTCCTTTTCGTGTAACTAAATCTAATGCTTTTTCAGAAAATATTTTAAGAGTTTCTCTAAACCTTGACTTATCTTCAGATAAATTACCTGCAAGTTTACTTAACGACTCACTCATAAAACGGAATGTATCAACAAATTTTATATTAAATCTAGGTGCGATTTCTTTACTAAATGATATATATTTTTCCGCTGAATTTGGGATTACATGAATATTTTTATCATCACAACCAAGTTCGCGAATTATAAAGTGGCTATCGTACGATAAATTATGAAAGAAAATTGGAACAAATGACGGACTAGTTAACTCAAAATTGCAATTAAGACAGAGACATTGTCTATATTTACCGGTAAAATGACAGTGATCACGAACTTTAATTAAATTATTCTTTTTGAAATTTTTTAAACATTTTTTGCAAAATTTAGTTCTTTGAAAATGCTTTTCCTCTTTTTCAGTTAATTTAATCATTGGTGTATTAATTTCGTAAATTTTATTGATATTATTTCCGATATCGATCATATTTTCCATGAATTTTTTTGCAGCTTTTTCGCCTCTATAAATAACTACCTTTCTCGGAATATTAAACTCTTTCACCAGCTCTTTTGGTATAATACTATAATCAACTTTTACATAAAATCCATAACTCATAATTTCATGTAAATGCGTAACATAAGTTTTTTTTCTTTTTATTTTCACATCTCCGAATGAATTCTTCAGGCTGTTTAGGAGTTAAAATACATTCAAAGTCTGTATAAATGACAATCGGAATTCTCTGGGTATTTTTATAACTTTTAAAATAAATGAAATCATCATCTCCCTCTTCAAACATTATAGGTCTGCCTAATTTATTCTTACTACAATAACGTTGATGCTCAATTAATCCTTTCTCGCCCCAAAGTTTGCTTTCACATGGTTTATTACTAAATGTAGTAAAACATCTCTTACAAATAATTAGCTTTGAACAGTTTTTAGTTTTCTGACTTCTAATTAATCTTGAAAAATTATTAATATAACAATAATGTGATGTTTCATCATTATTATACAAAAATAGATCAAAATGATTACTTCTTTCCATATTGCATATTCGTAGGGGGAAAACTGTTTTTTTATCATTTACACTATAAATATTAATTGAGATATTGTTTACACGTTCAAATTTGTTAATTTGATTGATTGGCGTCGGAAAATCAATACATTTGAAATCTAAACCACTTTTTATTTCTAACATTTTAAAATATTTTTATTAAAATAAGTTTTGTTTGAGCGATTATCGAACTTAGATAGTATTGAATATTTAAAACATTTATTATTGCTATTTTTTACATTTATAATCGCTCTTTTATCTTTGATATATATAGGTAAATCTAAATACGTTCCTCCTTTAAGAGGATTCACTATATTAATTCTTAATTGTAAGGTCTCAATTCTCTTAAGCGTCCATCCAGAACCTTTTTGCGTAAAATCAGTTTCTTCCCGTAATAATTTATCAAACATTCCATTTAATAATTTATTAAAATCAGATGAACTACACACAAGAATATTAGAAGTTTTGAACGCTATATCTTGTACTTCTTGTGTGATAATTCTTTCGTAAACACTATCTACATGTAAATTAAATTTTATAGATGTTTGTATACATGATTGTTTTAACTTTGAGATTATTTTATCCGAAATATAGTTGAAAAAGACGTATAATCTATGAAATCTAATGTATTCCTTATAATGAAAGTTTTCGAACATTTCTTAAATCGTTCAATTTCGAATAACTCTTTATCAGTTGGAATCGTTCGTTGACATTTTCTTACCGTCTGTCTTTTCATAATGTTGGCTGTGAAAATAATAATTAAAAAAAGAGATATGTAATACACATAATGTTAAAATAGGTTATCATTTATTTTTTAATAATATATAAGTGAAATATAATAATAATTATTAATATTATAATAAAAAAGCTTGTTGAAAAGAAACGAGAAACAAATAAATTAATGAAAAAAAAAGGAAATTATAATTAATTATTTTTTATTTCTCGAAGTTGATTGTATAATCGTGACAATCCTTCTAAAATACTTTGAGTACATTTGTAAGTAATATATTCAAAATGCTTATGATTATCTATAATTTCTTTTTTTTCTTTAATTAATTTGTTTCTCGTTTCTTTCAGACAAGCTTTTTTTATTTTTATATTAATACTTTTAATTTTTTTGATAAATTCTTTTTCTTCTACATCTTTTGCTCTCTCGTTGTCTAGTGATTGTCGTTTAATTTTCTTAATTTCGTTGATCATAAATAATTTTGATTCCATTTTTTTTGTTTTTTTTTTTTAAAAATCTGTAAAATGCATAACACTTGTATACTAACTGGTAGTAATAAAATGATGCGTACCGTAATTAAAAATAATAATTTATTTCATAAAGCGTATAAAAAGCTGGATTTTTAAAAAAACAGATAGTTCATTTAATTAGATAAAAAAAAAAATGTGTAAATATAATATTAGATGAAAAAATATAACAATTACGATTAAATACATGTGGATAACTATATATATATATATAACCTATTATTAAATGATATAAATGTAATTACTAATTAATATTTAAACATATGCATAATACTATATAAACACTTTTTT
>JANEHU010004058.1:600000-771213 GCA_027563435.1 Nasonovia ribisnigri | reverse complement strand
TAGGATATTTTAAATTATACTGATATTGTTATTTTACGGTAGCTGCTAAGTTGAACTAATATTATTCATATTATTTAATTATTAACCTAAAATTATCAGTGATGCTAAAAAATATTATAATATATACTTTGACTCGTTAAAATTAATTTTAATATGTAATTTCGTCCAAATTTGAACTTAAAATGTCTGTAAAAAATAACTGTGTTTATATATTTTTTAAATTTTTTGTTTAGAGTATGTACTATTTATTAGAATCTTTATTTCAAATTTTCAATCCTTAGTTATAAAAACTGACCATTTTATAATTATTTAATTATAATGATTGATAATTTTCGAGATTTTGATGAATTTTGTCAAAATTCGAACTTTACATGCTTATAAAAAAAAATGTGTGCCTATGTATTTTTAAAAGTTTTCAACTGATGTTGTAACAATATATAAGAAAGCTTGTATTAAATTTTCAGACTTTTTGGCCCACACAAATAAAATTTTATTGACAATTATAAAAAAAAAAGGGAGTCAAGTGGATGTCGCTCTGCTGTACAGTAGGTTACAAGTAGATCACTGTATAATGGATGGTATTAAATTTGAATTCAATGATATAATATCATTGTATACGAAAAACGATTCTGAGCGGAGACGGTATGTCAGTCTAGGATATTTTCAATTATATTGATATTGTTATTATACGGTAGCTGATAAGTTGAATTAATATTATTCATATTATTTAATTATTAACCTAAAACTATCAGTGATGCTAGAAAAATATTATAATATATACTTTTACTCGTTAAAATTGATTTTAATATGTAATTCCGTCCAAATTTGAACTTAAAATGTCTATAAAAATAACTGTGTTTAAATATTTTTTAGATTTTTTGAATACAGTATGTACTATTTATTAGAATCTTTATTTTAAATTTTCAATCCTTAGTTAAGAAAACTGAACATTTTATAATTGTTTAATTACAATGATTGATAATTTTCGAGATTTTGATAAATTTGTCAAAATTCGAACTTTAAATGATTATAAAAAAAATGTGTGCCTATGTATTTTTAATATTTTTCAATTGCTATTGTAACAATATATCAGGAGCCTTGTGTTAAATTTTCATTATTTTTGGCCCAACAAATAAAATGTAATTGATATTAATAGAAAAAAAAACTAAAAAAATTGAAAATTTAAATGATCCGTAAAAAGCTCAAAAACAGTCAAAACATATTCAAAATTAGATGGTGTACAGAAAATGCTTATATAAACATTCAGTGAAATTTTCATGCATCTACAGTTATTAGTTTTTGAATTGCAACAAAATAAAAAAATCTCATATCGAGTGAATATTTAATCTTGTAAAAATTTGAACTAAAAATGCTCATAAAAATGTATTTTGACTTTTGACACAAAAAAAAATACAAAAAAAAAAACACACATCATTGTAAAATCAATACATTCATCGCTCCGCTCAGAATCTAAAACTGTACTTACATCATTTGTACGAAATTTTTAAAATATTTATGAGTTATAAGAAACTTTTTTTAAACGTTCAATACTTAACTATATAAAAAGGGCAGGTAAGTGTATGTCGCTCTGCTGTACAGTAGGTTACAAGTGAGTCACTGTAATGGATTGTGTTAGATTTTTATCCAATGATATAATATCATTGAATAAGAAAAACGATTCTGAGCGAAGACGGTCAGTCAGTCTATAATATCTTACTAAGTCTAAATGTATTTGATGATATTATTGTGAATAAAGTAATTAATTTTAGTATTATAGGCATTAGTATTTACTATAGTTGGTTAAATTCATTTTCTCAAAAAAATTATATTTTAAAATGCCATTGCGTGTATATAAAATATAACAATATATTCTAAAAGTTTCATATACCAACAAATAATATTTTTAAATTATATCAAAATAACTAAAATCATTATTCTTGGTTTGAATATGAAATTTTGTCTAAATTTGAAATTAAAATGTCTGTAAAAAATAAATATGTTGATATAATTTTTAGATTTTTTGGTTACAGTATGATTTATTTATGAGAATTTTTGTTTTAAATTTTCAACACTTAGTTATAAAAACTGAACATTTTATAATTTTTTAATTACAATGATTTATAATTTTCGAGATTTTGACAAATTTTGTCAAAATTCGAACTTTAAATGCTTATAAAAAAAAATCGTGCCTATGTATTTTTAAAATTTTTCAACTGATATTGTAACAATATATAAAAAAGCTTGTATTAAATTTTCAGACTTTTTGGCCCACCAAATAAAATTTTATTGACAATTATAAAAAAAAAAACTAAAAAAATTGAAAACTAAAAATGTCTGTAAACAGCTCAAAACAAATCAAAATATTTTCAAAATTGAATGGTGTATAGAAATAGCTTATATAAACATTCAGTGAAATTTTCATGCATCTACAGTTATTTGTTTTTGAATTGCAACAAAATAAGAAAATCGCTACATGAGAAATCGAGTGAATATCTAATCTTGTACAAATTTGAACTTAAAATGCTCATAAAAATTTATTATGAATTGCTTATAAACTTTTTTTTATTGATAAAATTAGGCAAACTTATGAGGAATCTTGTATTACATTTTCAAATCTTAGATTTAAAAAGAAAAATTTTTATGAATTTCTAACTCAAAATAAATTGCACATTTTCGTCATTTTTACGTATTTTGTCAAAATTTGAACTTTGATTACCTATAAAAAAAATTGTGACTACGGATTTTTAATATTTTTCATCTGCCTTTGAAACTATATATTAGAAGCCTACTATTAAATTTTCAAGATTTTTTACCCAACAAATAAAATTTTATTGACATTTATAGAAAAAAAACTAAAAAAATTGGAAACTGAAAATGTCCGTTAACAGCTCAAAATAAGTCAGAATATTTTGAAAATGCTATGGTGTGTAGAAAATGCATATATAAACATTCGGTCAAAATTTCATGTCTCTATGGTCATTTCTTTTAGAGTTATACCAAAAACCAAAATCGATTTTGTCGAAAATTGGTTTTCCGTAAAAATTCCGTTTTTCCCATAATTTTTCATTTGTTTTTCCAGGCGCTCATGAAAACTACTGGGAAATTTTGACTTTTGACCCCCCAAAGTACCAACTAGATTCACTTTCCTATCAGAAAAGGTACTATTGAAGAAAATCGAAGCATTTTTTCTTTCCTAAAACGTGATGACAGACACAAAAATAAAAAAAAAAAAAATTAAAAAAATAAAAAAAATAAAAAAACACGCATCATTGTAAAACCAATACATTCATCGCTCCGCTCAGAATCTAAAATTGAACATTTTATATGTTGAACTACAACATAATTTGCACATTTTAGTGATTATGATAAATTTTGTCATAATTTTAACTTTAAATGCTTACAAAAAAATCGTGCATGTGTATTTTCTTATGTTTTTGAACTGCCGTCATAACAATAATTATGATAGCTTAAACCCATTTAAAAGTACTGTTATATTTATAGTATAAAAACTGAATAAATGGAAAATTCCTTATTACGCCTATAAAATTACAGCATCTACCTAAAGAAAAATATGCGATGAAATTTAAAGTATCTATGGTTATTCGTTTTTAAATTACAACAAGATAAGAAAATAGTTCCAAGAGAATTCTTTAGTACACAACGCCGAAAAAATTCATAATTCAAATCCTCATGAAAAATTAATGGGACTTTCCAGTAAAAATTGATTTGTTTAAAGTAGACAAACTTATGAGGAATCTTGTATTAATTATTCAAATCTTAAAAATAAAAATAAAATGTTTTATAAACTTCTGACTCAAAATAATTTGTAAATTGTCGTTTTATTGACGAATTTTGTCAAAATTCTAACTTCAGAATCTCATAAATAAACTATCGTGAATATTCGCTAGTTTTTACTTATGAATTATAATGTCTAAGAAAAACTTATGAGGAAGTTTGCATTATATTTTTAAAATGTTTCTATCGACAATAGTTTTTAAAAAACTTATAAATTTAGAACATTTCTGATGCTTATAAAAAGCTTAAAAAGAGTCAAAATATTTTGAAAAATGTATGGTGTAAACAAAATACTTATACAAACATTTAGTGAAAAAATCATACACCCTCGGCTATTTTGTAGTTTCAATAAGAGAATAAAATCGGTTAGAACTGACGTGAACCCGTGGAATGTACCACGACATACCGCGGGCGTGCGTGCTACCTTATCTCAAATACTGGTCAAAAGGACACTAGAGTACGCGATAACCTATACCACGGTCACGATAACAGGGGGACGTGGAACGCTCAAGTACCCAACGTCATCCACTTCGCTGCCCGTTATCGCCGTACTAACGTGTTATTTTGACGTACGCATTACCGCTAACGATTACCTTAATTATATATAGTTATTATTTTTATGAGACAATCAGTGTTAGGACTTATCTAGATAAATTATTTAGATGATTTTTTTTTTTTTATCTTTTATCTTATCTAGATAAATAAATATAAGTCATCTAAGTATTTATTTTAGCTAAAAATTTCATTTATCTAGATAAATTTATAAGATAATTTTTTTTGTGAAAATTAGCTAAATTTGTTTGAAAATGTTTCATTTTAATCTCATCGTCTCAGGCACAATTTGTACGTAAAATACCATATTGGGTTAAAAATATATGATGTTATTCTGAAAATACTATAAATTAATCCTATTTAGTAGATACTTATTACTTATTAATAATCAATATCCTGTAATCGCCATTCTGTTATAAATATATATAAAATATGAATTCACATGACGGTATATATATTTATTTAAATTAGTTATTTTAATTTTAATTTGTATATTTATTTGTTATTTATCTAGATAAAATATTTTTATCTTTTATCTTTTTGTTAGATGAATTTAATTTGTTTATCTTTAATCTAGATCTTAGATAAAATTTAGTATTGTTATCTTTATTTTTTATCCAGATGATTTTTTTGTTATCTGTTCCTAACACTGTTGACAATTATACAATATTGCATTACTTAGTAATAATTTTATGCGATCGAAACTTAACATAGCGACAACGTTTTGTAACTTGGACTACATAGTGGGATTCGTTGACAATAATTGTAATATATAAATATGTTTGCAAACCACTTGTTAAGTTAAATAATATAATATATGCTAACCGACCCTGTTAACGTCATTCATGGTCGTGACTGAAGTACAGGACCATGCGTTGTCATATTATTATTATCTACTGAATATTGATTAATATAATAAAACCCTCCGAGGTGAAGTGTGACCACCAACTATCACTTCCGACATCCCGATCAGCCCAATACTCCCCACCCTCACCCATTTAGTTTTTTTTTTATTTTTCCCAGTCAATTTTGTAACAAAAAAGATTTAAAAAATTACATCATTGTAAAATCATACCATTCATATCGCTTCGCTCAAAAACTAAAAATTTAAAAGTTGGCAGGGTAACCTATATCAGAATTTGACTTATAAGAAACTACAGATATATTTAAAACTTTTTTAAAGGCGTTAAAAGACATTTTCAAATAGTTTAATGCTATACAATAATTATTTAAATTAAAAAAATCATTTGTTATGGATTATAGACATGAAAAATTAAATTACTGTTATTCTAATCAATATCCAAACGTTTTTTTTAAAAATAAATTTTGGTTTTTTGTACTAAAAGTACCTACTTACACTTTTTTTTTTACTGATAAAGTTTTGATGGTAAAATCGTTAAGACAAGAAGTTTATTTTTTATAATTTTTTTAAATGTCGATATTTTTTTTGAGTAAATTCGTTTGAAACATAATCACTTTTTCAAAATATTCTTTTTAGGATTTTCTGATATAAGTATACTCCTTAAATTATTTACTATCTATTTAGTTTTCACAATGTTAGTCAATAGTCATATGTTCAACTAATAGTCTAATAATATAAGTTTTTTTTTTAAATTTACTATGTATTTCTGTTACACCATGTATAATGTATTATTTAAATTTAAAATTTGAATGGTATTTATTACTATATAAGAACGAGCCTAAAATAATGTCGAATCATAAAAATAATATTTTAAATATAAGTTGGTACTGGTTAGGGGCATACGTCGCCTACAATAATATAATTTAATAGGTATTATAAATAATAATTACCAGACGGTTCATGTTGGCGAGTGAATTGTAGTGGATTTTCTCAAGATGAGTTCAGCGGACGTTGAAAGACTATTAGTAATCTTCTGTTTGCGACTGCGTTAGTTCGTCAGACATGCACCGTCTTATATGCAAGCCCGCGGACAGGCTTTTCGCACGCACAAGTTGTTATTATATGCATCATCAGAATATACATATTATAAAATTTGTTTTGTATAATGATTTAATGACCTGCCGAGATTAATGAGGGCAGAGGCGTGCCCAGGCGCATTTTCAACTGGCTGGGGGAGTGTTATAAGTAGGTAATTATAATACATTTAATTAAATTGTGTTGGTAGTACCAAATAAACAAATAAAGGGTTTTATGTATGAATGGGGGGGGAGGTATAACCACTAACTTCCTAGCATGGGTATTCCACTGGGTATAAACAATAAAATGTGTACTTGTATTTTTATAATATAAATTGTATTGGTAGTGGTTACGGTGGTCGTCATCTAAACTGGTTAGCAGTTGTTATTTTGTGCAAAGACTGAAAGCCGGAAAAACCGTGTTTTCGGTTTTTCTGTCCGACCGATAGTGAGTGCTCTCTTCCTTCCTCCCGCTTATTCTCCCATTGTTTCACAAACATATGCTCACACCCTTTGCAAAAGTCGAAGATCCATTATATTAATTGATTCTCTCCAAGGCACAAAAGTATTTAGGTACCTACAAGTTAGATTTAGGTTCATATAATCTATATTGTAAGTACGGATGTGTACTTTACGATTAATAACAAATACTGAAATAAAAAAAAAACAATATTTTCGCTATCATTATAATAAGCATAATACTATAATATACCTACTATATGGATAACTATGTTCAGATAATTTGAAGCACATATTAGTGACAAGTCTCTATGTTAGACGAATAAACTACGCATGAAGATAAATTTCCATAATTTAACATTTTTAATTGATATATCTATTTGTATAATATACCTATGTATAGTTCTTGAGTGTACTCTGTTACTGTTCGTGTATCTTTTAAAGACTATACAAAGAGCTTTATGGGTCGATGGAAGGTAGGAAGATAATCCCTAACCTCCCCCATGGTCACGCCACTGGGTACCAATACACCTAGAGTTCATCAAAACCGATAAGGACGAAAATATACTTGAATTTTTAAAATATAAACCGTGGAAGTGGCGATATGTGGTGGTTGCAGCGGTCATCATTAAAACTGGTCCTAGTTGTTGCAGAGCATATTTTAAGACATTTTTACTAGGTGACACTATCACTAAAAGCCGCATGACAGCTAGGCCAAACATGCCTACGTCGGGTACCTTTTACGTTTTTTACTTATAAAACACATATTTTACCGCCTCATAACCCTCCCCACAACAAAATAACAGTCCTAACTAAAATGAAAAAGGATAAAACAAAAAAAGCGTAGATTTTTAGCATTTAAATATAATAATTAATATAATTCAATTTCATACAATAAAATTGATAACTTAATCAATCATATTAAATATTATTTTTATTTGTTGCTTGAAAAACTAAAAAAACGACTGAAACTATAAAAAGTATGATTTTTATGTGTAGAAAACAAAATGATGATTTCAAAAAATTGGACAGTATAAAGTACCAGGTATAGGAATGTCTGATACTCTATAGAGGTTATAATGATACTTTTACATAGATTTTACTATTAGAAAATATAACCAATGTATGTACACAAAAAAAACACAAGTTGTAGAACTGAAATATCCATCGCTATTCGTATAGTTCAGAGTATAAAATTGTGGATATTTTAATTAAAATTGTATATTAGAATTGTGTAATGATATTTAAATTTTTTTTTCTAGTAAAATAACAGTTTATGTGGATACTTTGGAATTCTTTCCAATTTTAAGTGTGGCTTTTCCTTTTCATAGACATTTAAAATTCAAAAATGTGTTAATTACCATCAATTTCCAAATGGTATTATACTTTGTAGTGTGTTAACAAACTGTCCCCTGACTACAATATAGTGAGTACTGAGTAACTGAAGGGTGTATAATAATAATCAAGGTCGGGATTTTCATATCACTTATAACTGCATAAATATGCACTATAATAAACCCTTAAACATCGCTAAATATGCAATAGAAACAAAAAAAAGATGCAAAAACAGTAGATTGATATAGTTGATAGTTTGATACGTATTATAACTACCTACAATAACTACAATATAAAATATCTTCGTTCATCTATAAGTATCGACTGCATTTACGCATTGTATTTATTCGAATATAGTTTATTCAGATCTTTGTATGACTGTACCTATATATTATTTTATAGGTATATTATTATTAAAAATATATACGTATGTTCCATATAATGTAAATAATATATATAAATATATTTTTAACATTTATAATATTTTAAATCACTCATTGAAAAATGAATTTATTACGACATATCGAAAAAAAATGTATGTGATGAATCTATAATCCAGATACATGAATGCCACCTATAAAATATTTTTAAATTTTTCCATCGGGGGCAAGTGCCCCCTAAGCACCCTTTAAACACGTCTTTGCATATAATCATTTGTAGTAATCGATGTTTATGTTTTTATACGAAATCGGAAATATTAGATTATTAACTAATACCTGTAGGTTCGATAAAGCGGCGACGAAACCGCCGACAGTGTACAGTTAGTCTTTGTATTTTTCGTCAGTAGTTAAAAACAATAAATGACTTATAAACATCACGAATCTAAGAAATTAATAATAACATGTAATATTTTCCATAATATAATGTATGTATTAATATAATATCAACATAATATAACATATTTTTCGATTTTATTAACAAATAGTAAGTCTTTATTTAAAAAATATTAACAAAGTGGCCGGGATTTAGGGCAAGCGGACAATTTGACCTCACCCTTTCTAGAAACCGAACCTGAACCGGAACCGTATAAATCATCAAGGTTCTAGTCCCTGCAGGTCTATACGTCGTGACACAAGACGTGAGTAGCTGCAGCGTTCATCATTTTGTATTATTTCATAATACTTGATTCTAATTTTTGTTATCTGCTGATGTTGATGGGCCTCCTTTTTGTAATTTACAGCTACGATTATCGTTGAACGAGTGTTGAATTCGTTTTAAACTGTATTAATACGGTCGACTCATATACTCCGTGCATACCTATAACTATAGTTATGTGTTCGGTTGAACGTGTGGTAAAGAAATGCGAATGTTTGTATACTTTGTTTTTTTATTGCATATTTATAGCACACATTTATGCAATCTTAAGTACTATAAAATTCCAACCAGGATGGTAATTATATTAATGTTATTATTTACACGTTGTTTTATAATTAATGGTAATTATAATAACAAATATTAAGATAACATATTATTAATTCATCGAAGCGAGTGAGTTTTTCGGTTTTTCCATCATACTGATAGCGAGCACTCTCTCTCTCAAATTCACTCTCTGTTTCACAAATACACACTCACGCCCTATGCCAATCCGTGGTGATAATTAATTCGGGTCGAGGCAGAATGTCGTATTATACCTACAAGTAGTATAATATAGGTGCATATAATATTATATTACGTAGGTATACGGTTTTGAACTTTGCGATTGAGATAAAAAATCAATTTTATCGTAATTATTATAATATTAGTATAGGCACCTACATATACCTTAGAATTTAGATCATAATATACTTTTTATGGAGTCATGCCCCGATAATTTGAAGCACATATTGTTATGAAGAGAAATGTCACATATTTATCAATTTGAAGCGACCAATGCCTAAACATGCGATGGCTAGTCTTGCACACATGTGCACATCAAGCATCTAAAATACAGTGCTCGTCGCTCAGATATGTATCAAAATACTTATACGGTCTAGAATCTAAATGGTCATGGCTCCCATCCATGACTTTATCAACGCCCCAATGTATTTGGGATGTAAATTATCGTTTATTCCAAGTCTGGGCAGACAAATATATATAAAACTAGTAGTTATTCATATATGCAGTGATAGGAAAAATACGGGAGTTTGCTGACATGTATTTTTATTTAGGCATGGCCCCATACATAGTATATGTTATGATCTAAGTAATATACTATCGGTAAATATTAATAATAAGTTGTTCTTAATATTAATCATAATTTATGCTCTCACTTCATCTTCTGTTCATTGAACGGCCTTCGCAATATTTTCAAAAAAACTGAAAATGTAGTGACTCAATTTACACACATTATATAATTTATTACGTGTATACATTATCATGGACGCCCTTAGGTAAGGCAAGAGGTAGCAGGCACTTCTCCTCTTGAACATTTTTTAATTGATATAATTTTAATATAATTTATATAAATTGTATGGTTATCGTATCTATTAATATTAATGATGTATAACAATAAACAATAAATGTTTATAACAACTAGATAATATCTAGTATATTATAATACCTATGAAATAAATATATAGATAACAGTATTAACTATATAAATTATATCATAACAATTTACAATACGAGTCGTGAGTATTTAATATCTTCATCGATAAATCGTAATTTATAAATAAAAATAAAATTGACCATCAGTCTATCACAAATCACAATATCTTATATTCTTATAATCTTATCCATCGACTTAGTTCTAATTGACGATCGTATTTAATATTCAGTCTTTCAGTTATTATTCTCTAGTCTCTTCATCAGTGTACTCGTGTCTGTTTAATAAAGGTACCTATACGGTTTCCTAGCCGCGTCCAACGTCACTACCGCTTAGTACATAGGTCGGCGTCTGACGCGGCTGAGCTGCTCCAATGTTTGACGCTGCAGGAAAACTGTACCTTTGGTAAATACTATGGGTACGATTCAATTTTAAAAATTGATAGTCAATTTTTTCAATAAAAAAGAACCAGAACAACCTGCTACTTGCGTATTTGGTCAGATTTTTAAAGAATCATTAAGTTGTGATTCTATACCAACATATGAGGTAAAAACAGATATACCTGTAATAAGTCCTGTTCAAATTGATAATAACGAATAAATTAGTTTTAGTGTTAGTATACACAGAATCATATTATAATATACCGATGAAAATATGTATTTTTAAAAGTGATGCTAAAACATTTAAAATTTGATTGATAAACAAAATTTGCTGAATCAATCGCTTAAATAACGTACCAAGTATATTGCACTTGCAGACATACTAAATATTGTCTATAATAATATACACTTGATATAAGTGTAATGTCTCCTCTTCCACCGATCAATGATTGTTCCGAACCATCAATTACTTAAATCCAATAATAACATTTTTTTTTATAGAAAAATGTTTAATTTATTGAGTTATAATCTTTACAATTCGAAATCTTATATGTATAGATACAGTATTATAATCAAATTTATAGTTTAGGTATAAATAATAGTGAAATAAATAATATTACGAGTCGACAGCTCTATTATAAAATGACGTTTAAGTCGCATGTACATCCCAGAAAACGGTGATATAAGGGGATTCGGATGGCATTTATGTTGCGATTGAAGTTTTAGTAGTGACCACTACCTTGTCCATGATGATTTGAACCATGTCCACCTTGTCCTTGTTGTTGTGATCCATACCCACTTTGTCCGTGTTGTTGTGAACCATGTCCACCGTGTCCTTGATTATTGCCATACTGCTGTTCATTTCCATATCCTTGGTTGCTACCATGGCCTTGGTTGCTACCATGGCCTTGGTTGCTACCATGGCCTTGGTTGCTACCATGGCCTTGGTTGCTACCATGGCCTTGGTTGCTACCATGGCCTTGGTTGCTACCATATCCTTGGTTGCTACCATGTCCTTGGTTGCTACCATGTCCTTGGTTGCTACCATATCCTTGGTTGCTACCAGATCCTTGGTTGCTACCATATCCTTGGTCGCTACCGTGTCCTTGGCTTCCACCGCCTCCGTGTCCTAAACTACCACCGTGGCCACTCTGTTGGTATTCGCCTTGACTACCATGATTTTGTGATCCACTACCGTATCCTGGTGCACCCAGTGAGTAACCGACCAATGCGACAACCAATACAATCGACTATAAAAAACAATAAATGCATTTAAATAACAAAATTAGCACCTATAGTTAATCAATAGGTACTTATATGTACAGACATATAATAGTTATGAAATATATAGTAAATTATTGAAGTCACAGAATCCTATTTTTAGTGGAAAAAATGTCCGGTCCTGATGAAAATCAATAGTGATTGTGATGGTTATATAAAAACAATATAATTATATAATGCCTTGATCATTAAAAAAATGTACTTGTTATAGATTATATGATAGCTTGACAATGAAATATAAATAGTAAATACTATATTAGTTATTAGAATATGTAGGTAGGCAGTGATAAGTAATTTATTGCATTATCATATTTTATTCTTATTTCATTTCAAATTAAAATAATAATGTTAAAAGTACTTTGAAAACATTAAAAAATGTACGGATTACTTAGGTAGTAATATTGTTATTAAAAAAATTGTTTGTATAAAATCAATAATGATAATATCCTTAAAGTTGTTAAGAATAATAATTTTAAATATATATTGGTAATTTTTAATAAATTAGTTTTTATGTTTCAAAATTCATTTTCTAAATAACAATTGTTAAAAAAACATCCGTTAAGTGTAAACCTAATGAAATAATTTGTCAAAAGTCAATTATTTTTTATGTTAAAATATTATATATTATATATACATGAAAACAAAATATTTTTAGGTATCACACTTAACTTTAAATACTATTTCATTTTGAAACATTATAAATTGTTATTATTATAGTTTATTATAATCCTTTAAGTATAATTTGTATTGAAAACTAAAAATCTTCAACACAACTAAATAATTATTATATTAAAGTTTAAATAAAACGCCAAAAACGTGCATGGTATACAATTGTTGTTTTAAATAATTGTATTTCAGTCACAATTTCAGTTTGTGATTCAAAAGGATATAGCAAAACATTATAGGTACAAAACTGAAATGGTCGAGGGAACAGTTTGTTTATTTGTGGCTTCTATAGTTCCTTGGTCGTTCGATAAGTGGATTGTATAGATGATTTAAGTTTAACTGTCGAAGTATAACGTTCGACGACGAGGATCGCACAAAATGAAAAATGATTCAAAATATATAATAATAAAATTTTTTTAAAAACTTGTTGCTTTATAGGTAAACCCGGTCAGGTAACCTACATCAGATCATCATGACTTGAGTAGGTACAAGAGGCTACAGAGAAATATTGAAAACTTTTTTAAAGGTGTTGGAAGATTTTTTAAATGTTTTATTCTTTATAAAAATTATTTAAACAAAAAATATTCAAATATACTATATTTATTATTAAAATGTATGATTCATATGATATTAGTATGTTTAAGAACGATCATAAAAGGTAAACGTGTCATAACAATAATATATTTAATGTACTCGGATATTTTCACCTAAAATCGTATACGGGTTTGGTACTAACACGGTTTTAAGTCGCATGTAACGATATCATTCAACAAGTAGGTATTATAATATTTACCAGACGGTTCATGTTGGCGAGTGAGTGTGTAGCGTTTTTTTCGACGAGTTCAGCAGACGTTTGAAGACTGTAATCTTCAGGTTGCGACTGTGAGCGTTCGTCGGCCGTGCACTGTCTTATAAACGAAGTCTGCTGACTGGCTTTTCGCACGCGCGAGTATATGCATATACATATTACATACTATTATAAAATAATATTATATTGTGTATCACGATTTAATGACCGGCCGAGGTTAATCTAGTACGGTATACGCCTTCAATGCATCCGAACCTTTTTTCCGATAAATATACACGTATATTTATCATATTATAAATCGTGGCCGTGGTGGTTAATTTGTGATGAGGCGGTGGAGGCGTGGTGGTGGTGGTGGTGGTGGTGGTGGTTGTAGCAGTCATCACCAAAACTGGTCAGCAGTTATTGTGTTGTGCAAAGACGACGATGATAGTATATTACTATCGTTGTTATTTACACGTTGTTTTGCTATTAATGGTTATTATCGTAATAAATATTAAGATAATATTATATATCGACTGAGTCGTGAGTGTGTATACGGCGGCGCACGCTATTTTTCGATTTTTCCGTCAGACATATTATAGCAATTGCTCTCTCTCTCTCTCTCTCTCTCTCTCTCTCTCTCTCTCTCTCTCTCACTCCTTCTATTTCACACACTGACACTCAATACAAAGGTCGAAGATCCGTGGTAATAATTGATTCGGGTCGAGGTGGAAAAGCATATTATACAAGTAATATATAGGTACATAATAATATAGTACATAATATTGTATATGCGGTGGTGGACTTTATGATTGGGATCAAAAACAAAAACAAAGTATAAATTTTATCGCAATCATTATAATAATAGGTACTTACATATAAATTAATAAACTATCGCGAAATGTTAATATTATATTGTATTAATCATAATTTAACCTCTCACGTCTTCATCGTCTGTCCATTCAACGACCTTCGCGATATTTTCGGCGAAAAAAACTTAAAATTAACCCATAATTTATTACAGCATACATTATTATCATAAGACTTACATCCGCTTGTGAACAACGACAGTTGTAACAATAATATCGTAATTATTATGTAATGCCGGTATAATATATATATAATACACTAATAAAGACTATAGAATATAGATACATGAATAATCGAATTTTGTTTTTTAACTATAACATCCATAGTAATTTATATTATTTTATAACTTCATCGTTGAAAAAATACAGGGTAACTGTGTCTCTACTCAGTCCTAGATACTGTAATGGACGTGTTAAATTTTAAATCAACAATAAATTGTGGCAAACGAAAAACGATCCTGCACAGAAATTGTATTTACTATATTATTGCAATATCGCCACTATTTTTAAGAATATTTTATAATTTATGGGAATTTCTATTTCTATTAGTATTGTGGAATACAGAATGTTGAACTAATTTTTGCCAAACATATAGCATGTAATACTTATTATATAATACCAAATAGTTATTATATAATTAAACTTATAAGTCAATACCGACGTACCTTTGAACAGTATGAGTATAGGATCGTTATAATATGACTAGGTAGCTTAATCTCAGTACAAGTATTTTTAAAAATTAAATGTATATTTGGTTATCCATACAAAATAGTAATATAGGTAATATACGAACAATTTTATCTTTAAGATTAATTATAAATAAAAGCAATATGTTCAAATATACGATTTCCTCAGCACATAAATTATCTATATACAAAATATTATGTTCATACTGCACAATATCATTGAGTATATATTGTTAATATGATATACTCAATGGAAATATTATGTATTTACGATATTTTTAGAATGTAGCTCAATTGTTAGAACAACTTAATATGACGAACCAAGCATATACATTTGCAAGCTTAACCTGTTAGAAATAAAAATATTATTAATTTTTAACTAATTTATAAAATTTAGTTATTTTTGGTTTTGTTCAGTGTTGTCAAATAATCATAAACAAAATCGAAACTATATATTTTTTATATTTAATTTTTTTTTAAATATCACAAGAACAAATTATATGAAACCTTGTATTACCATCTTCGGGGTTTTTACTTAAAAACATTTTTTCTTTTAACATATTATACCTATAAATAGAAAAAGTACAAACTATTTTGAAAATTATATTTAACTATCATGCATTCATACCTAGACTCTGCTAAAATAATTGATATTTATTGAAAATCTCAATTATCTAAATTCACTTTTGGATTACAACAAATCTAATTTTGTTTAAAACTGGTACTGACCTGAGTTAAAAATAATTTTAGTTTTTACCATTATTGTTTTTCTAATTACTTTATTCTTTTTACCTTTTCGAAGAATCAACTTGAAACAATTTTCCACCAGAAACTACCTTCAATTTTGAAGTTTCAGTTTTTTTTAAATAACACACACTTACATAATTGTATCTAAGTCCAATACATTCATCGTTCCTCTCAGAATCTTTTAAAAATAAGGCACTTACTATATTTAATTGTATTAAATAATGATTTGTCTCAATAAATCAATAAAATATTTGTAGTAATTTTATAAAACTATTCGGAAAACATTCATTGTGAATAAAATTAAAATATCTCCTTTTATAATGTATTCAATACAAGTAAATATATAAAATAATATACTATATTCGAAGTTCATTGGTTAAACATTAACAATTAATATTTAAATATTCTCATTGATGTTTTATTTTTTAATTTATTTATTTTCAAAATATAAATTTGTGTCTGAAAAATGTAGAACATTGGCAACTGGCTACAACCTATATATTTTGTTTTTTTAACGTATTCTATAACTTGAAAAATCAGGTTTTCATACTAAAGAGATGTTTTTCGTATGAAAGATGTTGTATTAACAATGATGAAAAAAAATGTACAGTTACACAATTTTATACACTACACTATAAATACTAACTGTAAGTGTTTATATGTCGAGACTTCAGATACAATTAAAACTGTGAAATGTCAAGAAAATTTGGTTGTATTGTTTTTTTTTTTAAAACTATTTAATAGGTATTAACAATGAGGTTATTAGCCGACTCAAATGTATGATATATATTAAATGACTTATCCACTTCGACGTTCATGCGTCATTCCATGATCGTACTCATTTAAGTAATGTGTTTTTTATGTACAAACTAAGTAAAAAATTAAAATTGACTGCCTATTAAAATTCTCGTAATTGCTCATAAATTATTGTATTGTAGTATCGTAGAAATTAGTAGAATATTGTACAATACTAATATTTATTAATGTATTATAGAATTATGGAATACAGATAATATTAGTTCTTTAATCAGTGAACACAGATACATGGGATTTTAACCCATATTATTTCCTCTATTTTTTTTTTTACTCTAAAGGTGCCTTTACATTCTATCGTGTCGTCAATAATTTGTTGTGTTGTTTATTTGATCACATGACCTTGGTAGACATAAGTAGAACTCGGTTAGAGGTTAGCCACTGTAATCTTTCATATTTTAAACATTTTTACTGTATTAATAATTGATAACCATTTGACCATTGTAACCAGATGTCGATAATATTTCACTGGGATTTCAACATGATACGTGTTAAATAATGGACGACACGATAGAATTGTACACCAGAATGTAAATTAGCAACATCATATTATTATGTTTGAAATCACAATCAACTTTATATTTTTTAAATGGTGGTCTATATTTGTAAGTTCATAATCGAATGCGGAATATATTTCTATTTATTTAATGTAAACATATTGAATATCAAATATATAGTCTTTATTTTAAAAGAAGTGTTTATACGGACTTATTATATCATGCATACACACCCCTGCTATAGCTCCTTATCTTACTGTAATAATAAATTAATTATAATATTCTGGTTTTGATAATTTATAAGCATACTTTAAAGACTATAATATATCAAAATAATTACACACTTTTTTTATGCTGTTTAAGAAGTGTCCTGTGATGATACAAGCTTTTTGCAGTAAAACAGTAAAATAATTGTTAAGATTGTATTATTTATTTTACATGTAGGTACCTATATAAATAACAATTTGAAAAAGTAAATGATTAAACTTTGTGTACTATAAAGATAATATTCCACGATAATAGGTTTATAGATAGTATGTGATTTTAGCATATATTATTTCTGTTCACTTGGTTAAATAGTACAAAAAATTTATATTTTATGTAAAACCATATAGTTAAAAATTAGGATGAATTGTATTGAAAGATTATAATTATCCTTAGATCTTAGTACAAAATCTACGATTAATAACTCTTAAACTCCTTTTTGAAAAAATCATTTGTTTGAACAATGTAGAGTAAACAATTAGAGGTTCTCTTTGAAAAAGATTTTTAATCTCCCCTCCACTTCTTAAATGGCTTAGAAATTTCAATATCTAAATATTTTTAGTTTACTAGTTTTAAAAATCAGAATTTTATTAACTGAATTATAAGTTGATAAAGTTTCACCTCAAAAAATATGAGTAAAAAATGTGGTTACAAGTGCAATTTTTGGTGCAACACTTTAAATTAAACGCTCGATGCTTGAATGCTATCTAATGCTATTAAATATAGGTATTTTTAAAAAAAAAACCAATATTATTAATCATCGACGATAAATGTATAGTGTTGTAATTTAACCATAGTACTATACCTACAAGAATTTTAACCAAGTATGCTTACTCATTTTAGATTCTGAGCGGCGCGATTTTACAATGATGTGTGTTTTTTTTTTATTTTTTATTTTTTTGTTTCTGTCATCACCTTTTGGGACAGTAAAACTACTTCGATTTTCTCCATCAGTATCTTTTATGATAGGAAAGTAATCTGGTTGATACTTTGGGGGGTCAACAATAAAAAAATAATAGTTTTCAAAAACGCAGGCAATAACAAAAGAAAAATTAAGGAAAAACGGTAATTTTTACGCAAAATCGGTTTTCAGCAAAATCGATTTTTGATTTTGGTATAACTCTAAAACAAATGACCGCAGATACATGCAATTTTCACTGGTTATTTATATTAACATTTTTTACAGACGATGAAATTTTCAAAATATTTTGAATTGTTTTGAACTTTTTACGGACATTCTCAGTTTTTTATTTTTTTAGGATTTTTCTATGAATGTCAATTACATTTTATTTGTTGGGTAAAAAAGCTTGAAAATTTAATACAAGGATCCTAATATACTTTTACAATGACTCTTGAAAAATATTAAAAATCTATGGTCACAATTTTTTTATAAGCATTTAAAGTTCAAATTTTAGCAAAATACGTACAAATCATGAAAATATGCAAATTATTTTCAGTTAGAAATTCATAAAAATTGTTCCTTTTAAATCTTAAGTTTGAAAATTCAATTCAAGATTATTCATAAGTTGGCCTACCAGTTTTTTTTATAGGTATTTTATGATTAAATTTGGACAAAATTAAATGTTAAATAACCAAGAATAACGATTTTAATTATTGTGCTGTAATTTTATAATATTAATTCAACTTACCGGCTACCGTATTAATAATATGAAATAATAATATAAATATAAAATAAAATCCACACTGAAAAACAGTCTCAGCTCAGAATCGTTTTTCGTATACAATGATATTATATATTTATATCACTGAATTCAAATTTAATACCATCCATTATATACAGTGACCCACTTGTCTTGTAACCGCTGTAACCTACTGCAGAGTGACATCCACTTACCCACCCTTTTTTCATCCTTTATAAATCCTTTTAAATAGGTACTTAGATTTTATAATTTAAGAAAGACCCTTTGGCATTGAAAACTTATTTTTTTCAAAATATAATAATACCCCTGAAGTATTATTCTGCTACAAATAGTTAATAGCAGATGATTTGTATTCATTTAAAACAAAATTCGAACTTGTAATTTCTGAGTTTCTTAACTTTATGTAGGTTCCTACTAAATAATATTTATAGGTACCTATAGCACCAAATAATGGTTTTATCCAAATATCAAATAGATATATAGATAATAGATGTAATATCGTAATAGTGACCTATCTAGAACTTATTATATACCTACTCCGACAATTTTTACAAATTACAACATTTTAATAAATAATATTCATTAGACATTTTACATACTTATAATATAATTTTTAAATCATAATCAGTAATTACTTACATTTTTGAACATTTTATCCTTAGGAGGTATTTAAAGTTAAATAATTCAAAAACTACTAGTTTGAATTTTTAATTATGTTAGATGTTACGGTAAATTATGTTAAACGGAGAATAATGTTATTTACCGGTTGTTAACCTTGCAGGTAACCATCATTATCATATTAAGTCGGATATAGTGTCATATCATTTAATTTATTTTATTCAAACAAAATATTGCAAACAAAAACGTGTTTTCAGTAATTATCTGAACTGAATATTAATAAAAAAAATAACAATATTATTTATTTTGACATGAAATACTTCCATGGCATTTACTGTTACAAATAATTATTGAAGCCCTGTGGCTAGCATAACTATGCTTCTTGTTGCAACCCATCTTGTAATAGCACCGGTAATTTCTCTGGGAATTCATAATACAACAGATATGGTAATAATTACCTTAGTGCAAGGTTACAAATTTGTCACATTTCCTCTTCATCAACATAATACAATTTATTTTACGTACCTACCTGTATATTGTAATAATATCTGAGAGCTTATAAAAAATTAATATAGAGAATAATAAAATAAAGATATTTAAATATATTGATCGGGTATCGAGCAGTAATACAATTCAATCAAATTGCAATAGATACCATCAAACATTATAAACAGATAATTTGTCAGATATATTATATTGAAGTGAGCAGAATCAAGTATATTTGAAAATTTAACTCTGGAGAAAACTAAAAATTAAAATATTAAAATTTGAATATAATAAATTATCAGTGGGACAATTGGGGGATCATAATTGGGGGAATCACCCTATGCACAATACACATAGGGTGCACGTGGAGGACTTGAACATTTTCACTGGAATATGTTATATTATACACCCTATATAATACCTAGGTAGTAGGTACATAAATGTATATAGGTAACTGTTAAGTGTATTATTAGGTACACCGTGAACATGAACGATAATATTATACTGCTGTACCTAGTATGATTTATGATGGGATTATTATTTTTTTATTTGATTCAATTAGAATTGATTTTCAGTGATATTATTTCTAATAAAATATACACATTTTTAGTAATGCAAAAATGACCAAATTAGGTACAATAATTTATTGTATTTCACAATCACAACATGATGTAACCATATAGGTATGTGTTTATCGATAGGTAAATAATCACAATAACTAATTGCACTTATTATTATAGCATTTTTCCAATGTAAGCTAAGTCTGCCAATTAGTGATTCAACTTTTAATAAAAACACTTTTTTTTTTTTGTTACGCAAGTTAAAAAATTAATGTATAATGAGTTATGTTTTGATTTGTTTTGTGAACCAGCCTTATACGTTATGGCATTTGTATTATTATTATTATTATTATTATTATTTTTACTACTTCAAATTTGTATAAATCGTGTAACGGAGTCTGCATTCTGTAATATTGAATTAAATACCGAATGTTCTTAGGCAATTTTGTATGTGTGCGTGTCGTGAGAATAGATGCGAAGTGATCATTTAGTGTGCCACTACAGCATTAAAAAAGTAACGGGACCATTCCACATAACATACATGTCACCAATCTATGATCGATGACTTTTATTTTTACGAAAAAGAATGTAATTTTGTTTTCTATTGCAAGTACAAAAGAAAGTCGGAAGATAATAAGTTTGAAAAATTCTCCAATTTTCACATTTTAAAATCAAATTTGAGATATGAGTCAACATTTGAAAAAGTGGGATGGTCAATATTTCATTTTAACTATAGAGTCAAAAGTGAACTACAAAGTAAACTCACTCTAAATTGAAAAGTGATAGTATTTATTTGGACTTGCTAGGTTCAGTGTCGTCTTTGTGTTGATCAATGGATCAAAAATATTAAAATTTACAATGGACAGACGTGTAAATATATTAAGTAATTTATTCGTAATGAATTACAATACCTACCTTATAATTATTAATATTTTCCAAAATAGTTTCTAGTACAAATAGTATGAATAAAAATCAATTAAAAATAATAATAAAAATGTGTTATAATTACTACCAGACAAATTTCCTAATCATGTTATCAAGATGACGCCATACCAAGGTTTCTATTGTTCGTAATCATATTACCGCTATACTAAGCATCAACAAGTTTACGCAAATAAATCATCGATTATATTTAAAAGAGATTTAAGAAGCACTTGAAAGAGAAATAGTAACTACCAATTATGAAAATTATAAAAAAAAATTCTCCGAGGGCGTCTGATTTAATCTTCTTTTTTAATCTAATTTATTATATTATTATATTTATGCGTAATACTTCATACACATCCATATTATAAAATGTGATTCATGAA
Organism: Nasonovia ribisnigri; assembly: GCA_027563435.1. Taxonomy (NCBI): domain Eukaryota; kingdom Metazoa; phylum Arthropoda; class Insecta; order Hemiptera; family Aphididae; genus Nasonovia; species Nasonovia ribisnigri. The sequence goes on along the minus strand of JANEHU010004058.1, from coordinate 748,985 downwards.
AGCTGACCACTCTTATTCTTACCATGTATTAAAATTTTTGGAATTATTATTCACACTAGATTTCAGGAGTTGAGTGGACCAACATTTTGCGGGGTATCAAACTTGTACCACTGCACAAAGTGCATCAAAATTATAAATATAATAACTTATTATTAATTAACTAACTATTCCTCTAAAATTATATTTTCATGTACAGTAAAAACGATTTAAAATTGTAAGAATTATATTATTTTGTAATGATTTGGTATTACCTAAAACAGTATTTTCAAAAACGTCGATACTTTTTGAGAAAATCAGTATTAACTTGAATAGAATCACTATGTATTTTAATAAAATGTATATTATATATTTATATGCCGTACTTTTTATCAAATATTGGTAATAATTAAAGGTTTGTAAAGAAAACTATAGGTTTATCTTAGAATGTAAAATATTATCATATTAGTAGCTGCACAGCCAAAGTAAATTCTTATAACAGTATGCAGTATTACAGCATTACACTAAATATTTTGTTGACGTCCAACGTATTATACATTTATTATGACGTAGGTATTTTTTGGTTCTTCTGCTTGAAAGATTAGTTCTTAATATTGGATCGTTATTATATTGGATTGGGAGCAGATCATTGAATGTATTGATTTTGCAATGATTTAAGTTTTATTATTTTAATTTAATTTTTTGTATCTGTGTACACGATAAGTAGTTGAAAGAATGCTTCGATTTTCAACTTCAGTATTATTTCTGGCGATAAAGTGAATTATACCAAAATTCAACAACGCATAGGGAAGAACTATATCTGTAAAGTAGGGTTTTAATTTTTTTGAAAACACTAACCAATCATTTTTAACAATTAAACGAAAAAAACAAAAAAAACTAATGTTTTCAAACTGATAACTCTAATAAAGACTCTACGACCTCCGTCATAGACAAAGTTCTTCCTCGTTATGGAATTTTAGTAATTCTTCTATAAATACTTGTTGGGTAAAAAATCTTGAAAATTTAATAATAGGCTTCTAATATATTGTTACAATAATATATGAATATTATTAAAAATACGTAGTCACAAATCTTTTTTATAAGCATTTAAAGTTCAAATATTGACAAAATACGTAAAAATGACGAAAATGTGCAATTTATTTTAGTTAGAAATTCATAAAAAATGTTCTTTTTAAATTTAAGATTTTAAAACGTAATACATTATTTCTCATAAATTCGCCTAAGTATATCAAAAAAAAAATATCTAATACCAAGTAAAATTAAATTTTTATGAGCATTTTAAGTTCAAATTTTTACAAGATTAGATATTCATTCGATTTCTCATGCAGTGATTTTCTTATTTTGTTGCAATTCAAAAACTATTGACTATAGATGCATTGAAAATTTCTCTGAATATTTATATAAGCATTTTCTGTACACCATCTAATTTTGAATATGTTTTGACTGTTTTTGAGCTTTTTACGGATCATTTAAATTTTAAATTTTTTTAGTTTTTTTTTATATAAATACCAATAAATTTTTATTTGTTGGGCCAAAAATAATGAAAATTTAATACAAGGCTCCTGATATATTGTTACAATAGCAATTGAAAAATATTAAAAATACATAGGCACACATTTTTCTTATAATCATTTAAAGTTTGAATTTTGACAAAATTCATCAAAATCTCGAAAATTATCAATCATTGTAATTAAACAACTATAAAATGGTCAGTTTTTATAACTAAGGATTGAAAATTGAAAATAAAGATTCTAATAAATACTACATACTGTAATCAAAAAATCTAAAAAATATTTAAACACAGTTATTTTTTACAGACATTTTAAGTTCAAATTTGGACGAAATTACATATTAAAATCAATTTTAACGAGTAAAAGTATATATTATAATATTTTTCTAGCATCACTGATAATTTTAGGTTAATAATTAAATAATATGAATAATATTAATTCAACTTAGCAGCTACCGTAAAATAACAATATCAATATATAATTTAAAATATCATAGACTGACATACCGTCTCCGCTCTAAATTTTGAATTTAAATTCGGACGAAATTAGATATTTAAACGAAGTATAAAGATTTTAGTTATTTTGTTGTAATTAAAAAATATTATTTGTGTGGATATTTTACGTATATTTATAATTTTATAAACACAATTTCACAATGCCACGCCGTTTTTAAAACATCTACATTAGTTATATGCTGTTGCCTAAATAGAATACTACAAACTTTTTCACATCATTATTCGCTTATTCGGTTTTAACTAAAAACTTATAATCTTGTAATATATGATATAACAAAAAAAAATATACTATTAAGATAATTAAATAATAATTATACATTAATTATATAATAAATGCTTTGTTTTTGAAATAATTAATTCAACTTACCGTTTGATTATAGTTAGGTATATAGTTTTTATTTTACTAATAGTAAAATAAGTTGATATAATATTGTAATATAATTCTATGATAAAATATACCAAGTCATTTTGGCTGAAGTTTTTGTTTAGAATCATTTTTCGTACATATGCAATGATTTATCATTGAATTCAAATTTAACACATGCATTACATTAATTTAAACAATGATGAGATACACTCAACACTTACTGTACCGTAGAGCTGTTATCTACATCCTCCCCCTTTTTTTATTTATACACTCTAAAATATATTTTTATTAAGTATAGACATTAGCGTCGGTGAAATAGAGCGCAGATGAATACATTGAATATGAAATCTTTCCACCAAGATAACTTGGATGCAAAAAAATAATTATGTAAGTCATGACCCATATACAATTTTAATCGTAATAGTTAGGTACCTATATTTGCTTTTTATTAATTATTTTAGTTTGAATGATAATTTTTATTAAATATATATATTTTATTTCATACAGTCAAAAACTATTAAGATTTTCAATATAAATTCATAATTCTTAATGCAATATATTATTTTTAATAATACCTAAAAACCAGTCTTGTTACAAATTATTCATAGGTATTTTAATACTTTATTTGTATTCTAATATAATTTTGTATACATTTTAAATGAAGTGTTCAAATAATGTTTTTCAATAAGTTTCTGTATTTTTTATTGGTGTAAAAGTACTTTATGTATATATTAAAACAGGAATAATTGTTTGTTTATGTAACAAAAATTAAATTTATAACTGTAAAAATAAAGCATTTCTTCAAATAATTTTATTTTTTATTTTTACACCAAAATCCAAAAAAGTTTGAACGTTTTCGTGGAATAACTTTACACAAAGTTTCATCAGCCGTATAATCTATGAACGTAAAATTTTTATTCGAGTTAAAATCTCGCACATTTTGATGAACTCTATTTAATACAACTTATAAGTTTATTCAGAAGTTAAGTGAGTAATATTTAACTCAAAAACTAGACATTATCAAAAAATAAAATCATTTGAACTCATATAATGGCACGATTAAATTCATAACTTATCCAATAAACAGTTTAGATTCTAGTAGATTAAGCTTAAAACCTACATAACCATTAATATACAATATTTTAGGTGTTTCCATAATCCTCGATAAGAGTATAAAAAAATAAAACAAAGATAGGTACATCGAAAACGTTAATATAAATGTATAAATAAGGTGTTGATTATAATACTAAATTATCGTATAAAAAAAAAGAACAAAGAGTGGTAAGAATAGTATATGAATTAAAGTCAAAAAAACAATAATCCATAAAAAAAAAAAATAGTAAAGAAATTAAATAAATATAAAATAAATGTAACACGAAAATTACAACTATAATGTTTCTATGATGATATTTGCTAAGATTCACACTTTTGAATAGTTTTTGATAGAAAGTCTTATGATGCAGTATTTTTGTATTTATATTAATTGTACCTAATCAGCTTTCTGGAATTATTTATAATATATTATAACATAAATGGTGTGGAATATGCACATATTAGATGTGCTTTTCACCTTCTGATTTTACGCTTCTTAAATTAAACGATCCTCTCCTAATATCACGCAACACCAAATCCACTATGCATACTTCTTCATCTTTGGGTACCATAGATCCTCGGGCGCGCCTCTTAATAGTTGGGACGTCTTTCTCCTTTTCTAATTTGGCGGAGAGTATTTTATTCTTTTCTTCTTGAATCCTGCGGTTTATATTTTCCTGTTGTAAATAAAAAAAAATTATTTTAGCTATGTCGGTAAGTACACAGGTAGGTATTCAAAAACTGTCCATACTTTTTGAAAACTATTATTGTATTATTATTATTTAATTCCATAGTGCATCAACAGTAATTTGTTAAGTGGCTAACATCGTATAAGCCATTCAATTGTTTTCATAAAAAAGCAATTTGTTATACTGTGAGTGATGACTAAAAGATTAGTACCCAAACTACAATGTCCTTTTTTATAAGCTACACCATACTATACTCAACAGCATAGTCTTCTGAAGGACTGTTGTCCGTTCACACTGCGTTTTATCGAATACGCGATAAGCCACCCAACTAATTACCTAAATGACTTTAATACTATATATTATCAAAGATGACCTTACCTTAGCAACCACGTCGATTCGCTCGAAGAAATTTCCTAACAAAGCAAAGCATTCTTCAATTTTAAATTTGTTAACGTCCTCGCCGAAATGAACGGCTACTTTTTGAATTACCTCCGTTGCACTTTTATACTCCTTGTTTAAAGTTTCGATATCAATGACGGCTTGCTTCATAAAATCTAAACAGTTTAAAAATATTTAATTTAGTTGATATACATAAACATACTATTATGTTCGTCAAGAACAATGAAAATGTGAATGCGCACAAACCAAAACGCGTCATATACCCATAGTGGACTGACCTTCCCCATTATTTGGGCCCCAGCGTATGCGCAAAGTACTCAGTACTAACCAGATTCTCTCAGTGAACGGAATACATAAATATGTCTACTTCAAGTAAATAAAACTTTTTAGAATATAATATAATATAATTTTCATATTTTTTTATTTCTTATAACATACCTAACTATGTTATTTAAGTATAACAAAAATTGAATAAATATGACTTATTAACACTCCCAAAGTCAGGGTTTCGTTTCAATGTATTACAAGATGTATATTGTTTGTATAGTAAGTTTGTTGACGTTTAGATCCAACATTCGTAGTACAAAAGTTTATAAGTTATTCAATATAGGCAATTTTTCCCGACGTTTTGTAAAAATATGAAATTAAATTAAGTCACAATTTACAACAACTGTACTTGCCTGAGAATTGAGCGCATATCTGTTTTTTCGTTTGTTTCGACAACTCTAAATGCAACTTTCTGATCTGTTTCGTTTTTATGTTGATTTCGTCTTCCAACGACAAAAATGATATCCTATAATATTGGAACCAAAACAGAAACAAATTAATTAACTAAAACTTGGTGTGCGCATCGCACTTCAATTGTGCATAGTTCACCATCGTCACGTATGTATTTACACGTTTATAATTAAAAATGTATGTATGAAATAAATATCAAGTTATTATACTGTTGTTGTTATTATTATTATTATTATACCTGGAGAGATTCCTGAGCGCCGCTGTGTACTTGGTGAAACTCAGTATGTCGTCCATATTGTTCGTCTGCGCCACTTCGACGACGAAATGGAGGAAAGTAACTCTAGGTTTGTTGGCTCTGGTATCGAGCAATTTAGGCAACGTGTCCAATGTGAATCCACTCGCATTGCCAGCATAGCTTCCCTGAAAATAATAACTTTGTGAACAGGTGAAAAACAACAAAAAACCTGAGTGCGCGCTAATACTGGCGATTAAAGCATTTTATTCGGATGAAGATATATTCGAATAATTATCAGTTATTTTATTGAAAATATCATTAGGTATGTTATTATTATACCATACTCAATATAATAATAATATTTTTTTTTTTAATTCACGCAAACTTATGATATTATTGTATTATTATAATTTAGTTCTAACATTAGTTGTTTTATATTTATTTTAAGTATTCTTCTAATTGATGTTCATAATTCATTTTTTACGAAATTTTTTTAGATTTCACAGATATAATGCTTACAGCATTTAAGTAGTTGCCGATAAACAACACAAGCGACAAGAATTGCTTGAACGGCTGATTTTTTATCAAGTCATCACACATTTCTTTGATGCTGTCCAGTTGACCGTGTATTTCCGACACTATGACAGGTAGTTCTTCTTTCTAAAAAAAATTAAATATAAATGTTCAGTAATGTATTCTATGCAGTATAATAATGTTAATTGTGCACGAGTTGTCGTGGAATTCCAAAACTGTAACGTACTTCAATCATGAGTTTTATTCTCAACTGGTAGTTGGATATGCTGTTGAGCTGCAGACAAAACAGCTCTGCCAATCCGAACATAGACTGGTTTGCGTCTTTTTTCTTTATCAATTTTATCTACGAATTCAAAACAGTAAAAAACTACGTGTTACCACACCACGCGAATCGACCGGATTACCGTATTTACCTCTTCGTCTGTGGGTAAAACCCTTTGAAGTCCTTTTAGTTTTTCAAGAGGAATTGTCGTCCCATTTTGGAGCGCTTCTAAAATTTCATGTGAACCGGATTTAAACTGTTTCAGCATTATGTTGATCGCTAAACTCCGATTATTGTCTAATATATTCACAACGTTCGTTTTAGAAACACCGTTGGGCGACAAAACTGCGGGCGAAGATTTTGCTCTGGGTTTTTGACAAAACAGTTCGTCAATTTTCCTAAAGTTTATATTTAAGTTAGGAGGGTCCGCTGACGACCAAACGGAATTGTCTGAAAATGCAAAATAAACTATTACAATTTAAACGAGCAATTGAATTATATAAATGTGACTCGTTTAAATAAAATTGTTTCAACTTTACCTAAATATTGGTTGTTGACCTTGGTCCAATTCAAAGTCTTCATTTTGGTTTTTGGTAATGAGTAATATTTAATATTGTTACTCGTTCTTCTTGTAGGTACTGTCCGATGACCATCAGTAATATTCGAAATAGTTAAACCTAGTCCCATCAATTCCATTGACGATGACAACGTTGTTAATGACTGATTAGCTTTCTCTGACACCGAAAGTAGCCCTGGAGACTTCAACCCTGTTAAGGGAGGAGGTGGTGGAGGTACCATTTCCGGCAACAGAGGTGGTGGAGGTGCCATTCCGGGAAAATGAGGTGGTGGAGGTGCCATTCCGGGAAAAGGAGGTGGTGGAGGTGCCATTCCGGGAAAAGGAGGTGGTGGAGGTGCCATAAATGGTAAAGGAGGGGGTGGTGGTGGTAGTGGTGATATTCCTGTCGATGGAAGTGGCGGCAGTAGTGGAATTGTTGATGATGAAGATGGTGGTGGTGGCGGCGGTGGCGGCGGCGGTGGCGGTGGCGAAATTCCTGCTGAAATTGGAAGTGGTGGAGGAGGTGGAATTCCTGAAAGGTTTGACAGAAATGGCGGAGGTGGTGTTATTGAGCTTTTACATGATGATTCCAGCGATTTACAAGCATCATTTTTGACACCGTTTACGTCTAATAAATTTGGACGGTTATTATTCAGCTCGGGATTACTGTCAACTACAGTAAGTCCAATACCGTCACAATAACACGCACGGTCTGTCTGAGTAAATATAGAACATTGAATAGGGCTTTTAATATGGCGCCGGTTCGAATTAGTGTGTTCGTCTAATTTGCTGACGACTGGAAGCGCGGGCAGTGACGGTCTTTTAAGTTTAATAGTAGTTCGCTTATCTTTTGGTATATTTAAGCTACAGCGTCGGGAATTCGGAGATAAACCTTTATTAAGTCTTTTCTCGTCAGTTTGAGACCCCGTAGAATGTGTTTTTGAAGTTTTCCTGTATATATCCAATATGGCTCGTGGATCGTTACAGATGACTTCGTTGATCAAATTCCAAATGTCATTACTGAAAAATAATTACGATTTATTTTATTAATGTATCTTTATGCCTAACTATTTTGTTTATCAACTTTACCAACAAATTTAAATACCACATAAATTAACTATTAAAAATTAATACAAAGCATTAATAAGTGATATAACTATAGACATAGTAAATAATATGTTTTTAAATATTTACATTTTTGTATCATTGTAATCCATTTCAGACATTTGTAGTAAAATGTTTTGCAAATACGAGTCGTACAACGTGTTTGATATCTATTAAATAAATAAACAATTAATCAATCAAAACAAAAAATTAACATCATAACCACCAGTTAAATATTATAAAGATTATTTATTCCTGTTCTTAAATAAATAAAAATTAGATATTAAAAAAATTGTTAGCAGTAAAATTGTCCATGATTAATATTGTTTTAAACTTTATTTTATTAATTATAAAATATATATATACCTATATATATAATTATTTTTAGGTATATTATATTCACTCGTATTAACTAGGTATTTAAAATTTCAATTAATATATATATAGGTTCAATTATTTTTTTATAAAATTTGAATTTAAGATATTTATAATATTTACAAATTTTATTCGTCAGTTAATCAGATGTAATTTGCCCGATGTATAGGTAATATAATCTAGACGAGCAAACTGACTGTAATTTTACCTTAGACCGTAACTCGTTAAATAGCTGTTGGTGCGATTTCTGAGGAAATTGATTTTCGTCAGCCAACTGATGCTCTTCGAACACGGTGATTTGTATTTGTAATGCGTCATCTTCGTAACCCTCCATGTTATCGATAGCCTTCCGTAGTCCAAGAGCTACAATACACATATTTGAACAATATTAATATAAATTATAGGATATGACCAGAAACAAGAAGACCGAACAAAATAGGTGTACCTTAGTCGGTGAACATAACAGCATTGTAAAGTATTCGAGTACCGAAAAAATTATTCGAGAAAAATATTGATTAAAATTAAATTAGTAATTCCGACTTTTGAGTGTAGTATAGGTATGCGCCGAGTTAAGTACATTTCTACTGTAGAGCTGTACTTAGTTAGGTACCTACTTATAAATTATGCTTTGGACCGATTTTGTTTTTATTTACTGTCCATTTATCAAAACTTATTCGTAAATAATTATAATTGGGTGTACATACATTATGATTTATATTATATTACAATGTTTTTAAATGTTGTAATATTTAAATTTTAAAGTTTGTTTTCAACTTTTTTTTAAATCGTATTTCATAGTAGGTATTTCAGTGTTTACAGTATTTTTATACAACACCTATTAATGCGTAAAATGCATTTCAAAAGTATTCTTCGACACGCCGCGCGTTAATAAGGTATCCCCATTATTCATTATTTTATAATTATAATAATATATTATATTATACGCACCAATCAGTTCGTTTCTGACGCACGTTCTCCTCCTCGGATTCTGTTCGACGAGTATCAGACAGTTGACGAAAGCCAGCAGAGTCGTCTGATAAGCGAACGTATCCGCCAGTTGCAGTTCCATCACTACGATTTCGTAATCGTGTCGCAATTCTTGTTTCATCTAAACAGCGGATAAAACCGTACGTGCAATTAAACCGTGGCCAAAACCCTATAGCCCATATAGGCACAATAGTAATGTACCTAGTTATTAATATGTTCATCAAACCTTACCTTAATGTGTGACAAGACAGACTTTACGAAAATCATTCCGTCCGAGGAGAACACGCACAACGCACACAGCAATTCGTATACTTGAAGCTTTACGGTTGTATTATTGCATACAAGTACTGCTAAAAATTAAAATATAGTATCTCATCATTATTCGTTCATTATAACAGTGGTAAATATCGATTTAAATTTTGCCGAACGTGTTGACGACCTATAATACGTATTATAATATTATAGTATATAAATATGTAGGTGGTACGTCATTATCATGTAAATTATAACAAATCTGAATTATTTTTTGTTGAAAACAAATTTTACTCGATCGTGATATGACCACCACTCGTTGCGAATTCATGCATTCATGTCATTTGTATAAAGTATACCTAAACACGACAATATAATATAACGTAATCGTCGCATTTAGATTGACTATATACGTCGTCTATACAATGATAAAATAATATCATTAAATTATGAAACAAATATATTCGTACACGGGACAAAGGTCGTCCCAGCACCCGAGAATAGGCTCGTAATTAGTTTACACGCGTCATTATACTACATATAAATATGAAAGTCACTCGAAAATATAGATGTCATAATAGATTATATTGTTAATAATAAATTAAAATATATTCACAATAATGTACTCTATATACCGCCTTTGTATACAATAATATTACACATGTTATTAAATTAAGAGTTTAGTAGGATCTATAAAATATGATGAAAGAGAACTGAAATAACGGGGAAATATAGTTTATAATATCATTGCAACAGACTCACTAGTTGAGAGTAACCGAAATAGACTGAAAACATTTAGGGGCCCGAGAGTTTTAAATTGAGTATAATAAAAAAGAACGAAGATCAAAGTTTCCAAAAATGCAGCAGCATTTAAAATCGCTCGATGCTGGCTTGAAAAAATATACTTAGCAGAGTACTCTGTAAATTATTATAAAAAAGCCAAAATAAAAAAAAATAGTGTGAATAACTCATAATGTAGCATGTTCGTCTACAAATTACGGGAAAAAATAATATTATCGTTTTATAGGTTGCCAATTTTATTTACATATGTGTCATGTACATCGCGTTTACACACTCTCCTGTTTTCTAATCTTTAAGACGAACGTTAAACCTAACATGCAGGTAATTATATGAGTACAGTGGGAACTATAGTAAATTTTTAAACTTTGTTTTTTGCCTCTTTGCGCTCCATATCAAAATCATTTTTCTTATGAAATTTATCAATGTATATAAAACTACGCTTCCATATTATGCAATATTTTACAAGTGTAAAAATAATACTGATTTCATTAAACTATTCAAACAGATCATAAAAAGTAAATTATATTTTGTTTTATAGAAAGTACTAAATAATAGCGATATCATATGTTATAATAAATTAAAAGTGAACTGCTGTGAAGACGTACCCGAAGCCAAGTTTGACGAGTATTCCAGATGAGTGGATATGTATTTCAATCCGGTCCGGGACCTGACGACAGCGCGCAGGCATTCGACGCATTGTAACTGGTCCATTGTGTCCATTAGAGATTTTCCGCCCGTCGTGGCTAAGCTGCTCAACAGCGTGCCCAGGCCATCTCTCTGCAAGAACTCCTCGATCCATTTCCTGTGAAACAGGAAAACAAACCGGATTCAATTAATTGATCGTTGTACGATATATATTACATAGTTGAGCGTTGTTATTATATTGCAGTGATGGATAATAATATAAGCGGCAGAGAATTTCACAAGAGATTATGTGGTAGGTCGTGGGTATACAGGGGTTGAGATCTAACGAGCCTCAGAGCCAATTAGAGGACCAAAAAAAAAACTAATCTACGTAATATTATGGTTTACGATTAAAAATAAAAAATTGATACTGCTGCTACAGTCTACGTATACGAGTCGAGTTATATTATAACATTTATGAATATTGTATATATATTTGGATTACACCCTTTCAAAAATGTCTGCAATCGACTAAATAAATATTATATTATACAAGCAAGCAAGAAGATTTGTTATTTTAATATTATAAATATTACAGTTTCATTAACCAAAATATCACATGCTTAAATCGGGGATGGGCTGTAGTAAGTTCATGTCCATCACCATAGCTCACCCTCTGTATAAACACTTAATTCTATAAAACGCAATAACATATTTTAATACAAAACCTCTGCAGTGACGTATGCGTTTGTATATAGTCGTAAAGATAATAATTAGGGATTAGTTTTAAGATAGGGGTCGTATACCCAACGATCCGTGGGATACCACTATATCTGAACGACGGTAAAATTGTCACTTTTTTTTACAAGTCATCTGATATTTATAATGCGGGTTGAGTGCTGACGGATTCATAATAGACATTTTATTTCGTTATCACAAATATTATTCCGTGCGTGTATATTGATTTCTACAGCAGGGCGTTCAGTTTATAGATTTATCATGATAACATATTATATTATAATATATTAATATGACGTGGGCGCTTAAAATTTTATAATAATATACAATTTACAATAATCCAACGGTGGAACAATACAATATGACCCCTCACAAACAACGACATTCCTAATGAATTGGTTTTAAAAGAAACAGAAATGTATTCCGAACGAGATACAATCTAGAGACAACAATATAGATTCAGGTATAATTCGTAAGACTATAAACATTATGCACTAAAATAATATGTTATGTTACAATACATTAATATGATATATTACAGTCAAAGTAGATTTGTATAATAAATACACGTATTTTACATAAATTATACACGAAATGTCCCACAAGGTTAGCAGTTTAGAACGGACATCGTTTAATTTAGTATACTCGAAGTCGTCTTCATATTTTTAAAGAATTTAAATATTCCGCGGTAAACAATTTATTTACCGAAACCATATCATAATAGGCAACTAGAAATAGCATTAAATTTCGTATAAATTTAAATAAAATGTATGTTTGTATACAAAGTTCGTTAAAAAATAATGACATATGTGATGTGTTTACGTGCAAGTAAACAGATTACACAACCGGGAACGATTTGACATAGAAATATAGAATACTACATTATGACATTATCCAACCGTTATGTTACTGTGGTATGTACCTGCCACCGGCTAACTTCCATCTCGTGCATATACATTAGTCATATAATATAATGCATAATATATAAATATATTATAATATAACATTATTGTGTCGAACAAATTATCATTTACATGCCGTAGGTAATTTTAATGTTGTAACAGAATTACTGTTGACCAAATGATAAGAAATTCAGTGATATTCGAGTGTGTATTATTTTAATATGCACCTATTATTATAATAAATGTACGTCTTCAAAATAACCTTGATGGTCCACTATCAAAATATATTATCGTCTGATATGGAGCGCTTTATATGTATACACGAAAGAATTCGTATGAGATAATTTAAGTTAATAGGTAATCTATGAAATCGGATGTACACCACCGTAGTGTGTGTTCGATGCTGGAATATTAAATTCCATAACATCTATAAACAATTTGACGTGTATTATTATTAGTATTATTATGTTACATAAATGGTCTCGACAACAGTCATAGTCCACATGCACATTTTCTGGGGTCGTTAATAATAATAATTATCATGATTGTTATTTTTTATTAGCATACACATTTGAGGCCTTAAAAAAAATACGTAAACACGATATAAATACATATTATCATAATACGCGTGTAGACATAATTTTCGATTTTCACACCAACGGCAAACTAATAAATATTTTTTTTGTTACCGTTTATTTGTTTAGATTTAATTCTATTTCATCGTCTGTGAAATGTTGATTTAAATAATCGTCTAATCCGTTCGACAGATATAATAACAATATAATAAAACACAATATGCATGAGAAAAATACAATATACAAAAACGAACGACAAATAGTTTTTTAAAAAAAAATTAGTATTGTTGTGAAAAAAATCATCGACTGCACAATCCAAAAGCATTCATTGAGAGCCATCGGCGAATTCAATGAAAACTGAGTTGACAGTATTTTAATCGTATTATGTATATTGTTAGTTGTTTTTTTTGTATAAAAAGTTTTTGTGACAATAGTGCATTCTTACGTTAATTCTCGGGAAGACGCGTAATATCATGACGCCCGGCGGCGGCGTGTACGATTACAGCGTTCGGTACGTGTTGTATTTGCGCGAGTTTAAAACAAACACCCTGGCGAATTTTCCGTGTCGACAAAAATACGAAACGATTCCGACAGTGGTTATATTATATGATAATTACAATGTAACTACGACGATAGTGCAATATACAGGGTGTTACTGGGTTTTCCTCAAGAATGATCCAACATTAAATAGTGCAAGTGGAATCAAAAACCTAAACCTACTTTGCGTTATGAGAATGCGGGACTTTTAGGTGAGCCTACTTTCAGAATTCAGGCTACTTACAATATGGTCGATTTAATTACTTTATTTAGAAGTCCATAAATTATTATATTAATGATATATATATATTCATATTAATTATACTATACTGTATTAATGGATTTAAGACATTATGTCCCTAAAACCCCTAATTCAGCAAGTCACAAGATTTTCAGACACCGCATAAGTCACTATATTATATTATAGGCATCCGTCGTCAAAGAATCTCAAATCACTCCGTGAGACATTAAATTAGATAATTAAATAATATTCGTTTAGCCCACCACAGCGACTGTACGCAGTAATGAAATTAAAAATTGTCAACATTGTCAAACCATCGTTGAGGCGTCGACGTTTAGCACTTTCAAAAGTTTATTCATATTTATTATAATATTATTCATTTAACAATATAAAATATATTAAACTTTGATATGTTTTTCACTTGCAGACTACAGTTATAAATTGTGCGTTAATGCGTTATGCACGTGAGAATGTGTAACAGGCAAATTAAATAATTATATATATATTTAATAGGGGCCTGGTGTGGTACAGTGGTTGGCAACAGTCACTAATGTGTGCTACGGTCAAGCATCGTTCGACGCCACTATATCGTGGATGGGTGACCACCCGGGTGTTTAGTAACGAATCCTCGCCCCACAAACATACGTATTTCTAAAACCTACCATAAGTCATAACTTCCCTACAATATTCTGATAGCCATAGTTACCGATGCTTTAGTTCAATAAAAAAAATTAATTATTTAATATAATTTTAACTCATTTTATGTATAAACAAGTAGTTGACTAATTTATATATGATTGCAAGATTAGATATAAATTTTAAAGTTTTAAACAATTCTCAAAATACCTAGTCCTGATTTTACATTCGATTTGTAGAGTTATAAATTATTTTTAAGTTTATTTTGTTTATACTCGTGGAATTTGTTTTGTTTTGTTTTTTTTTTTTTTTTTTTTGTGGGTGGATTTAATAAACTGTTCCCAGCGTTTAGCTCTCTAGACTCATTAAATTATTTCGATTTCGTAGGCATTAATTTCGAGATACATTTTCATGATGTGCATAATTTATTTGATATTATTTGTTCTGATGGTTAAACAAACACGTCATTTAAAATACTTATCATAATTAATGATAGTATAGATATATAAAATATATATATATATATATATATATTATTCCTATTAGAAAATAATCATATGACTTGAATTGTTTTTGTATTTTTACCTTTTCATTTTAAATAGGTATTGTAGATGTATTAATTTTTTTTATTACATTTTATTTTCAATTATGTTACTAACAAAAATAATTATAAAATTGTATTTTTTAAACGGTAAATCAATTTTTTAATAATAATTAGAATTAAAAATAGAACCACATATAATATTTCCAAATCGGGATTGTCTCTAAAAAATACTAGACGACCGGGCCGTCGAATAATAGCATTATGCACAGTGTACAGTCAATACAATTATAATAACAATAATACATATTTTGCCGCTCACCGCTCTCGGTCACTGCGCGGGTCTCTGCAGACAGTTCCTACTTCCTCATAAATCGGGTTTTGTTTTTAACACCGCACGGCTATAATTATAGGTACGCCGTTTACGTCACGTCTTATATTATTATTATTATGTATGATACCAATTTCATCTTCATTCCTGTGCACGGTATAATAATATTATTTTAAGCACGTGGTTATTCCTAGAATAATCCTCGGCCGGCAATAAATATAGCTCATCCGAGAGCCGTCACTCCTAAAATTCCAGTCTAGTTTCAATTACATAATCATCGCGGGATAATGCGTATAATATACTACCTCCATGCCCGTCTCGTGTACGGTGTACATCAGCCATACGTACATTATTATAATAGTAATAGGCAATAGCGTTGGAATTAAACGGCGTGCAATATACCTAATAATATAGTGTAATTGCCGTCCACCGAAGAACAGCGTTTGAAGTTCACGAACATGTTTTATACTCTTATATTATTATTACACTCGTTTTGCTCGTAATACTATAGTATAATGTTATTAACCATTACCGAACGCGCTTTATGTTAGTGACATTCCGAATACGTAATTTGACGGTGTTAAGACGACAAAACTGTCACAGACCCTTTTTAAATACAATGTTTATATTGTGCGCCTCATCGTCATTATTTCTCTCGCTCTTTTCTTTTTCTCTCTCTCTCTCACTCTCTCTCTCTGTCTCACTCTCTCTCTCTCGCATCATAATATTATATTTTAATAATGTATTTTGTACAAATACTACCTATTAAAAGTTACACACACGAAATAATCGTCTGGTCTTTAACTGCGGCGACTGCGACAAACCAATTGTATTTCAATTTAATTCAATTCGTTAAGCCCTGTCGCTCGACGATTTTTCTAAACGGATATTTTCAATTTCTGATCGCCACCGCTCCCCGCCGTCTTATTTGTTCCAATTGAAACGACACACACAAATCAAAATATAAATTATCAAACAATTATTTTTTTATCTTGTCACAGACTAACAAAGACCATGACATATTATGATCTATAGGGTATATATTATACAGTTGTTCAACTGCATAAGGGATATTTATTGGGCTAGGTGACACGATTTGATTGTTGTGTACGTAGAATACGAATACGTACATTAATTTAATTTAACATTAAAAAAATATCATAAGCAATAAGATTCATGAAACCGACTTGTTGTGAAAGGTAGCACCTATGTCAATTTTCAAACAATCACATGAATATTGCTTTAGTTTTATTATTAATCCATCTTTTCTAGTGTAAAAACCTTAAGTTTTAAAACGTTGTAAGTAGCTATAATAATTTATGGTATAAAAAATTAGGCGTGGTTGCAAAACGGAGTCTGTTCAAGTTTAATCATGTTATCAAATTTGCTTAGAGTCTAAAAGGTAGTATATTGTCTAAAATTTGGACAACATACCTACTACCAGACTTTTGCAACAAACTGTTCAACAGTTAAACATGCCATGTAAATATAATAAACCGCAGATTTAACCGACAAAGATTTTTTTCCTGTCACCTTTAAAAAATATTCTGATCGTATCGCCCATAAACATAGAGGTCCATATACCGCATAATCTAATAATGATACACCTACTCCCCCTCTATTGCTATAATATATATATATATAAATATATTATATAATATTCTTAGATGTTATAAAAAGAAATATTAAAACAACAGAACACTAAGGACACTAAAGAACCCACCTTTAAACAGTATAATAGTATAATACATAATATAATAAATATTATATACCTACACGAGCAACATATAATATTATTATTGTGATGCACTTTGAATTACTGGAAAGTAAAACGTGCAATAAAAATTAATTATTGTTTTGATATTAAATATTAATAAATAAACAATTTTTTTTTAATTCGTTGCATACTAAACTTCACAAAACATAATAACTATAACTTGTAATGTTTATAACATTACAAGTAGGAATTTGGACATTTGGTGTACAAACCGTGGTTTCATGCAGGCACGTGACACTTAATTCAAACATTCGAAAACCATACGTAGTATAGTAGTATTAAGTATCTAAATTCTAAATAAATAATGTTCATGCCTCAAGAAAAAAAACAGCTTTTTTAAATCTTATACTAAGCTGAAGTTTGACAAAAATGCCAAACGTTCAAACAAATTTTAAAAGTTACTGTTGCACTATTCAAAAATATTAATAACATGAAAAAATAATTTTCATCGTTCTCCAACAAATTAAATAGAATTTTTATATAGTCATTTCGATTTTCGCTATAACTCATGCATTATATTATTACTATATATAAATATACTTGAATTATGTTTAAATATGTATAATATTAAATATACAACTAATATAATATACTGTAAGTGAATCGTAGAACGATTCGCGAAATAATGACGTTAGCATCGCGACAATTTCGTGAGGAAAGAATTTTTAAATTATTATTAAAATATCTGAAAATACGAACAAGCATTTTTTTTCGCCGTCTCTCCTAGACGACTTCAACCGATATCTCATAACAATAATTTAAAATATCGAAAAAAAACCACGAAAAGATAATATTATATAGGTCATTTACGCATCGTATAAAACGGGTTCCTACTTACGCATAACATAATATTATTATAATATTATAATTTAGTAACGAAAATACTCATTGGCCAATTGAAAACGAGCGGAAACTGAACAAATTCCTGACAGAAGCCAAGTATGCGACGGGCGCACAGATGGTTCAGCCCTCATCGCGGACGACACACGCACGACAGCAAATCGGACAGTGCGAGTGTGTGTGCGCGTGTTTGTGCGTAAACTTAATAATTTTATTCAACCGGGCGGCGGAATACCAGTTATATTATATTATTATTATTTTCGTATTAATGCTACTCGTGCGCATATTATCATTATGCCCGTTGCCCACGCACCGGTATAATATATAATAATAATAATAATAATATGATATCGCTATACATTTACGTACCTATATTATACACGGGTGCAGATAATAATAATTATTCATGACGATATTATTATTATTATTATTATTATTATTACTCGAAACGAGCACTAAACGGTTCTGTCTTGCACGAGGTGTGATAATATTTATATTTTATATTATAAAATGATATACACACGCGCGCATAGGTGAGTTTATAAATATATTATATTCGCCTATATATTGTAATATCGTCGTATAACAGACCGAGGGAGAGAGAGATAGCTAGAGAGTGAGCGAGAGAGCTGCGCGACGCCACCACCGCCGCTGGAGAGGAATTCTGGGAAAAGAGTCCCGGCAGTTGTCGCGCGTAAGAATTATGGAACAAAATTAGAAACGTCGCCGGCACCGAATATTTTGGCTTGTTAGGACGACGGACGCACTAAAAATAGTGTTCCAGGTTCACCGTGCTATGTGGCGCTCGCATCACTGCTTTTAACTACGGGTGTTCACCTGCAGATAGTTAAATGTGTATATATGTACGGTGAAACCTCTATATGTTCAGATGTACAGTGTAAGTATGTGTGTATTAAAGTTCTGTTATTCCCAAAATGAAAACAACGATTGCACGCTCCATCAAGATGGTTTTATAGGAGGGGCTAGCACAACTGCGCATTGGTCGAACTGATCCAGATTGAACGTGAAGGGATGTCAACGCACTATACCTACCATGTCCTTCCTATTCTATTTCAATAATATATACATTTATGGGTGTTTATTTTTTGTTTACTTTACACAAATAAACAAGATAATCGTATGGTTTGTAGAGTATTGTTTTCATGAAAAAATACGGAATATTATTATTGTAATTTAAAATTATACATTTTCAGAATGGGTTATGTTATTTTGGAGAATAAGATGAGGGTGAAATAATATATAAACCAAAATCTAACGTAATGGCATCCTGTCTACACTTCAACCACTGGGCACTAAAAAAAATATTCATACAATTTCAATTTATCGTGAGATAATGTCTATATTATGATATAATATTATGGAGTTTTGCATAATTGTATTATAATATATTATGCTAAAAAATAACAAATATACACATGGAGACGGCAGTGAAGAGTATTATTTTCTCAACCAATGTGCGCTTTCAGTATTTTTCTGAAAATATTCGTTTTTTTTAGATCATCCTTTTGGATTTAATATTTTAGAGCTGAGTATTTTTGACGAAGATTTTTATGTTTAAAATATCGATAAATGTAAAGTGAATCAAGCAAAATAATAATTGGTATACGATTAAATCTCACATTGGTTTGAAATTTGAAGTACATATAAATAATCCCCCCACAATACACTTGTATGACTTAACTATTTACTGTATACTAATATATTCTAAAATACAAACATACACATTATTGAACTGTTGCAGTTTCTTATATATTATATTGTATACGTGATTAGAGAAAACTATTCTATTCGAGAATACGAAATTTTGAAATAAGGGTTGCTGAAATAATACTATCATTGAGATGAAAATAAATTAATAATTCAGACATAAAATAATATTATAGAATATAATACATAATATTATTTATTTTCTTACAAAATTAAAAATTGTCCGAATAAAATAACTACGAAAAACACCCTGTCAGTATATAACCAATCTACCTAACCAATATTATATACTGTGTTACGATATTATATTTAGGTACTTATATTGTGAATAATAATATGTTCGATGAGTGGAAAAAAGAGAACGATATACTTAATATAGGTACGTATATTATTAATTAATATATTGTATACACTGCATAAATATATTAATATTAGCTGCGCACCTATAGCTAGCCCCTATAGCGTCGTAATAATAATATTATTATAGGAGTATATTGTTCGACTCTGTCGCGTAGTTTATAGGCACCTCTCGCTGTACCTACAATAATTGAAGGAATTGAAAAAATCGTATTTTTCCGTGGCTTTTTAGCTCTATATAATAATAATATTATAACACACTAGACCGTCGTTTCTTATTGTCATATACACATCACCCCGAGGGCTCGACCGCGCACCTATGATCCTAGTCCAAAACTCGTACGCGTTTACCGTTATCGACGCAGGTACAATGTTTGAGTAGATAGGTAAGTATGGGTGGGTAAGTATGGGTGGGTAAGTAGTGAGGCGAGTAAGGCGGGTGGATATCGTGGATCGTGGTGCACCGTGTACCCATATAATATTATATAGTACGCACGCCGCTAAAAAACAACACAACGCTCGCGTCGCCGTCGCGGATGATAACCTCCGGAGACGAATCTGTTGTCGTCCCGGTCGTCGTGACGTCATATATATATATATATACACACACAACATAATATACGCGTATTCCGATGATAACAATATATAATATAATATGTACGTACGATATATGTATATATATTTCACGCGGAGACAATGACTATATTATAACATGTACACGGGCGTGTAATTATAATAATATGATTGTAGACAGCTCCTACCTACCGCAGAAAAAATGTCGATCCGCTCCGGGGTGAAAACAACAATATAATCGAGTTATTATAATATTATCATATTATTCTACTGCTATGTAGTCGGTATTATATTGTTATTACAGGTATAGGTACCGCTGTTGTTGTTGTCGCGGATCGGGTCGTTTCCTGAACGGCAGCGCGTTACTCCGGAGGACTTTGCGGCCAACGTCTGTGCACGTAGGGTCTATGATCGTTTCGGGCACACATCTATCATACAGGTATTATAGGAGGAGGAACCTACGCGTCATAATATACCTACTCGTATATAATAAGTATATTATAATATGTGGCACGCAGTTTGGCCGACTTTTTAAACCGGCCCGGGGTGACGATACGGACTGGTCCATTTAACCGGCTAGTGTCTATATCACTCATATTCTTTAAGTAGATTATTGTGTTTAAAATATAGAATCTGAAGTGTATGCGAGTACATCGGAGTATCGGACCATAACTGCAGTTGCGGGTTGGTGTACTTTGCCATATTTCACCACTCTCGACTAAAGCTTATGAACGTTATTGATAATATAAATAAATAAATGAATATACGGTACCTATTCGATAATTAGTACATCAAAAGTTAACGAAAATAATTATTCTTCTGATGGCGTTGAATTAAAAATGTATGTGTTGTCATTAAAATAAATAAATTAAAAATCGAAAATATCTGTACAATATTATGAATAATAAAATATATTTATTTAAGTATATATAAGTTTTTGTGCAAATACTTCAAACCACCTATGCCTAATCGTATATGTACCTACACTAAACATATTTCAACACCCACAAAAGGTTAACCCGTAGAATGAGTTCAACCATGCAAACCTGTAGATTATGCCTACATACCGAACTGGACTGTTTCGGACCCCAGCGCCATACCAGTGCGATTTTCATTTTAAATAATATGTGGGTACAACAGCAGCAACAAGTATATGTATAATAAAATATAATAATAGTAATAATTATATGATGACGATGGTAATATTATTATCCTCGCTCCCGTGAATGCGGTTTTTGTTCTGTCGGACGCGGGTGCCCTTTTGTGTTACGGTTTGTGGGTCATAAATCCCGGGATAGTTACACATATAATATTACTATTATGTGTATACGTACAATATATACAAAGCGTTCGCATGTGCGTCTGCCCTCACGACTTCCGGCCACTCCTGTGCGCACGACGTCAATATAAGGCTGTTTTTCCGATGCGTATATGTATATTGTATACGACGACGTTCGGGCAGGCGCCCGTTCGGCAGCCGATCGGCTCGAGAGGTTTGAATAAAAAAAATAAAACTAATGTACCAATATATTATTATTATTATTATTATAATAATATGTCGTTAACGAAATCCAAAGCGTTACATACGGTAGCCAACACGATATAATATAATAATATAGTACACCTATACTTAATATTATCAAACAAGCGCGTGTGTGTGTGTTGGGGGAGAAACGCCTAGGCCGCGATTAATTAGGATTTATTTGCGCCGAAGACTTAAACACTACACTGCACTAACCTTATTATATTGCACCTATAGCATGTTAAAATCGTAGTAAATTACTCGTAAAAAGAATTTGAATAACTAGATTTCTCAAGAAATATTCCCAGAGTTCATCGACCATCACTTTCTATTATACCTAAACTCATCAGTCATCGATAAAATATTATATGATAATAATAAAAATGCGGTGATAATAAAAATTACAAAAATACAACGACCGAATATATTATTATTATAGTCATACAAAACGCCATTGGTCAAACATAATATATTTACGTATACATAGATATTCAGTGCTTTCAGAAACGCGACGGTATTAAAATGTGTATTACATTATGTCAAATACTGCATTGCACTTTAGCTGCTGTATACATAAACACGCGTATTAACGACTTTCTATACAGAATTTAGTCGACGTTCTCATTAAGAAGCCATACCCCATACCCCGCGATGCACCCGCCTCATTTGTGCGTATAAATATTTAAGTTACTTTTACAACGAAGTATTTTTTTTTATTATCTCCGCCTGCATATAGTAGTTGTTAACTGCATAATATATAACTTACCTACATATTATCAAAATCAGTTCAAATATAATGTGCATAATTTGTGTTCAATGTAATTATTTTACAAAAACCATATTGTACTGTTTCAACACATTTTAAATGAGATCGCGAGACTTTAACTCTCCGTGGTCGAGAGTTGTAACCAGTAGGTACCTATATATTTATTTCTTCACAGCGTGTTTTCATATTTTACCATGGTAATTACATCATGTTTGACCGGCAACGTTCGCCTAAAAATGTTTATTTTACCATATTCACATTCCAGGGAAGCATATAATAAGTGACCAACAACTTGTCTTTCACATAAATATTTTTACACATTAATGATTAATACACGCCATACAATCATTTGTGCGCCACCCAAAAAATTATTTACCATAATAATAATATAATCAAACTTTTTTTTTTTTTTAATCTTTTCATATAAACTAAAATACAGTTAGTATTAGGTATACAAGACAACAATTTAGTTTAAAAACCATTTTTATTTAGGTATATCAGCATTATTCTTTTTGGTGGACAAAATTAGGTAGGTACTATATTATGAATATGTGTAAATGCGAACACAGTAATTATTTTTTATATGAGGTACAAATTATTCCCGATCAAAGACTGCGGTGATTTATAATCACGGGTAAAATAAGAATATTTAGAGTGACGGGTTACCAGTCAAAAATGAGTGGTGAAAAATTAAAACAAGCTTTGAAATACTTCTATGCTATGTGTACTGTTCTAAACAAAAATACTATGCGTACGTTTTTATAAAATATAATGCATTTACCATAAATGTACTGCTATTGTGATCTACCGAAACTAAACTATTTATTTTTTAACAGCATATTAAAATATGATTATTTATTTATCACTGTTTTATCAGAGTCTTGTATGTATCACGGTGCATGGTAAGTTACTGCAATTAATGAAATATGTGGTTATATTATAGATATACCTAGCGATATTTATAACTGTTTTTAATGATAATTTATCTTCCTGCTTATCTCCCGGTTAAAATGTTAACTAAATTGTATTTACGGTGACAAAAATATAATATAAAAAATTAATAACGCGCCAGACAACTGCAGTAGTTATAGCCGGTAATTATTAATATTTAATTAATTTAATAATTTCAAACCCACCAAACAGGTACATATCTAATAAAAGATAATCAGACCTTAACATTTTCGTTACGTATTACAAGTATAATGTATAATATAATATTATTAACTATCTGCAATATCTAGTGGCATAATAATTAATGCACATTATACATGTGCATAGAGCGAAGTAGGTATAACCACCTGTAATCTGATTTTTCGTTTGAATACAATATATTACTTTTTTTAATTGTTTACAGAATTCTTTTAGGACAACGCGCTCGCGTCATTGTCCTGAATTTGTTATTATTATGACACTATCGTCGTGCTAATAGAACAAGGGCTCGAGCAAGATATTATAATGGTGAAATTAATGCAGTAATGATGACGATGAAGTAGAAATTAATTACGCGCTGTATAATAATAATAATGCACTAGGCAGGCATCGCGGGAAGACCACAAAATGTATATACATAAACAATAATTTAGTAAATAGTATAATAACTATGACATTGAAGTGGACATTTTTTGTGCCGCCGTTGTTAAATTATGTGATTGAACATTTTTTTATTCTAATTGTTCAATATTGAACGTATATGTAAATTATGCCTATTATATAATAATATTAAATATCGTATAAAAAATGTTAAATTAACAGCTGATTATATTTGGTGGTTGTACAATTCTATATCAAAACGTATAAATAATAATATTTAGTGTTAAGAACAATCGGTTTAACCGTGATTTATAAAAACGATGTTAGATTTTAACTAAGGAACTACGACAAAAATTATACTTGAATTGACCCCATGACATCGTACTATATTAAAACAAAAATTATATTTAAAATAATGTAAACCACCTCCTCCCCTCCCCTCGAATTTGAAAACTCAAAGTATACTATAGTGGCATTGGACACTCCATTCTTTCGCGTCACCACATTCTTCTATTGTAGGTACATCACATTTGCTTATTGTAGAGATATGAATAGAGATAGTAAATATTTTTATTTTAATAAAAATATTGTTCAATTATTATTCTTATTGACACTGTCGTTTAATGTATAGTAAGCTTGCACGAAATCGTTCGGTTTTGGACATCTCATAATATGATTATATATAATTGTATTTTACCATAGTAATATTACACCTCACAATATTATTAAAGTTCAAATGATTTTGTACATCAATTCGTTAGAATGTAATTTGT
Source organism: Nasonovia ribisnigri (assembly GCA_027563435.1). Taxonomy (NCBI): domain Eukaryota; kingdom Metazoa; phylum Arthropoda; class Insecta; order Hemiptera; family Aphididae; genus Nasonovia; species Nasonovia ribisnigri. The sequence goes on along the minus strand of JANEHU010004058.1, from coordinate 723,580 downwards.
CTGCATACACGCTATGCATGCTATGCACAATATAAACATTTAATATTATGACCTGTCTATCTATCATTAATAATTATATTACTTGTCTTGAAATTTTTGCAGATTGCAATTTTCCATGTTCGGTTCAATCATTTTCCCAGTGTAAATCACACCACATATTATATCGAATTCAAATTCAAACGAATGATAATAATAATCATCGAGAGGCGGAATGTTATTATCGAACAAGTGCGGTTTTTGAAAAAAAAAATATATGTAATACAATAAGTTATAATGCTAACAAGGTATATTTAATGAAAATTAAAACGTACACACACCGAAATAAAATAAAATTTTAAGTTTAATTAAAACAATAAATACAATAAATTAAAGCCAATATAATAATACAATATATTAAATCAATTATTAAACGCGTGAATATAATAATATTTTAATAGTGCGGAGCGCGCGGAAGACTTGTCTACGCGAGGCACACGACGATTTTAAAACTCGTTCACACACATGGTTCGGTTTGTGTACATCAGCCAAGATTGACTCCCACCCCTTCCTAACAGTTATAGTATGATTGTTGGTTTTAGTCAGCGTTAAATTATCTTAGAACAAATGTTTATACATTTTTTATTATTATTATTGAGTTATACATCATACATTATAATATAATATAGTATTAAGTTATTTGATCAAACAGTATAATAATAATATAATAATATAATTGTCCAAAAGTAATGTAGGGTTTCGTAATTTACGCATTGCTCGGTTTTTTTTTGTAATGAGTTTGTAGTTTTTTTTTTCTTTTATGTTTCAAGATGCAGCTGGAATTCTTTAAAAATATAAATAATTTCGTGTTTGGATTCATTTGAACTTGGCAATATTTTAAAATAAATTATATTTTACAATCGCTATAGGTACGTTTTAAACACGATAATAACAGCAAATTAAAATACCTAAAACGCATATTAAACTCTTAAATAATGATTTTTTTTTTGTTTATAAAATCTGAGACAAAACAAGCGTATATTTATAGTATTTGCTTTAACTTTACCAAAACTATTAAAATATATAACATTAGTAACAATAGTAAAAAAATTAAGGTTCACTACAGTTAAATTGACTATAATGGCGAACATTCTTTAACAAAAGTCCTTGTGTGAGAGGAATACAGTAATAATAATTAATAATCGATCTCAGTATTTATGAAATATGTGCTTACATTATGATTTCATAAAATGCGTACTCGTAAAATACTAAAATAATATTATATTACTATCATAGTATTAATCGCATCTACTATCAGTGATTCTGAGGTTCAAAAATGTCACACGTGTAGAGGCACTTCAGCGTCCAAAATATTTTAAAAATACTTATAATAGGTAATACAAAAATATATCGTGTAACATAGCTATATTATTAACAATATGAATAATAGTATACAATAGTAATATGTACGTCCGTAATTATTCATTTGATTTAAGTTTAATTTACATTTTATATAATAATATTATAAATACCCCGAAAATATAATAAATATGCTGCTATCGTGATAATTAAATAATTGATAACAACGCCAATAAAATATTTTGCATGTATGGACTATGGATATCGACTTATATCAGTATATATGTATATACAGTCGACGTGTTTTCTACTCAAATACAATTCTGATAATTCCGTATGAAATTTATATAGTGTGTGTATAATTAGATATCCTGTAATAAAATATGACTTATAGCACATTAATAGCGCGTATAGGTAATGCTTAAAGGTACAGAGTAGCAGAGAGTTATAATGCAATTATAGAACTCCACAGTTATTATTATTAATGTTATGATATCAATTAAATCGGATAACAATATTATACGACGTGTATAAATTACGAGTTAATTGCCAATTTTTTAGGAAATTGATTAAAAACTAATCGAGGCTGCATAGATATTGAATTCTGTTTAATCAGCTCAAGGATTGATGGAAACCCAATTGTGAGTTAGGTTATTCATTGGGAAAAAAAATGTGATTTATCGGAATAGTTGTTGATTGTCCGAGATTATGACGTGTAAGATGTAAAACTTTAGAAATGTATATTAACTTATGTTAAGTATAGGTAATAGGTATGCATATTATACCTAAAACGAACACAACTCTGCAGTAGTTATTTAGTTTTATTTCAGAACACATAACGTGCTCGTTTTACCTACAACTTAATAATATATAGGGAAAGTAGTCGCGCGATTATGGAAAAAAAAAACATTAACGTTATCAAAACAGTAAAATATGACAATAAATTATTATTATTATCGTGGGTACTCGTATCATTACCGACGCCCTCCGCGATCCGCGTCCCGATCACTAGACAGCAACAGGTGCAAGATAATAATATTAATATATTATGTCGCTATACAGTACTGCATTATTATACTGCAGTGTACGAGTTGGCACGAGAATATAATAATATTGTTACGTAAACGAAAATAATAACAAGATGAACACCGATATACTGTACCGCCTATAATATATATATAGGCTATTATTATACGCAGAATCCGTACGGCGTGTTTAACCTAGTCCAAAACTAGCATAACAAAATATTATGTATAAAATATGTCAGAGTGCAAGACTGTTTGAAATTTGTACTATTTGTAGTGAATACAATTTTTTTCGCTCGTAATAACAATAAGATTGATTTGAAACTTTTATTTTGTGGATTTTTTTTAATTGTCCACAATTAATTTTATCCATTTCCGTAGCATCTTATGATCCTTATTATATTGTTATCGATTTCAAAAAGTATTTTACGGGCTTGGTATGGCGTACACGGCGTCTAATATTGTTTTTCATATATTATGTTTCATTTCTTGTAGTCTTGTACTTATATAATATGTTTTTAAGGAAGATGAATAAAACCATCAAGATTTTCTATATAAGTTAACTTTGATATTTTGAATATCTTTTAATTTTTACTAGAATTCCCAACCTTATTCGTGAGTCCGGGGTCCGGACTAATATATTATAGTAATATGTATTATGCACTTAAAACATGTTGACTACGCGCACGCATTTCTGCGCCATTAATATATGGAAATACAGAAAAAAAATACAATTTTGACTAAATTTTTTTACGAAAAATATTTTCGAAAGTGCCGCTTTTTAACGCGTATTATTGTTTCTGAGAATTTGAATTTTTCATTTGGTAGGTAGTTAGGCAACATAAACTTTTAAAAAGGTGGCACATCCGGCGATCAAGGTGAGATAAAACCGGACCGCTTCTATATCGTCGCGAGAAGCCGATGAGCGTTTATAATATGAGTGCTGATCACCCGCATTATTTGTATTTAAAATCATCAGGAATGTCACTACGATTTTGGTGAACCACCGGTAGACAAAAGTATATTCGATATAGATATCTGCAATTTTAATTAAAAAACATTAGTTTTGATAAAAAATATATTATTTTATAATGTTGTTATTCAATTTTATAATATATTTGTTGTATTCATTTTTACAGAAAGCTTTCAATTCCACAACTAAATACACGTTAATTATAATTTTGAGACAAAATTTGCTTATTTCAACGCTAAAATAGCAGAGTATACCTGCAATTTCAAAGAATTACTTCTATTGTTCTTCAGTTACTGGGATATTTCTAAATACCTATGCAAAATAAAATTAAGTTAACGATAATATTATTAGGTCTTGGCTCTTGATTCGAGTTTAACACACTAATATTTATTAATTACTGTACAAAACATATTTACAAAAAGTATGCGATAACGCATAGAACTCTGAGCCCTATGGAGTTATATAAACCATATTAATTAAGCCGCACAACACATTCTCGAACACTTCACACGGGTACGGTCGTTTGGAGTAAAATATAATTTTGGTCGGAGTATACGCATTATTATTATAATAGAGAGAGAAAATAAGAGAAAGAGCTTGAGTGTGTATGAGAGAGAGGGAGAGACGTATATTATAGAGACAACTGTCAAAGCTACTATATATACAATTTCGTTTGTCGTCAACATTTTTCCGTTCATTCATTATTATTACTGAAAACTCGGTATTTTTAAGTCTTACAATAATAAATGATGCAGTAGATGATGTTGATGTGTCTGTTGAAGTTCACGTGATTGCAGTGCACATATAACAGCTAGCTGTCATTAACGACGGGGGTGGGTATCCGCCCCCTCCGGTCACCGGTGCAGCACGCATATGGATCGCACATGTTTCACACCCCTCACCCCCAACTGTGGTGATTCGACAGATACAAAAATGTCAAAAAACGAAGATCATCGCTTGTGAATGATGAAATATGACGAAACCATACGCACGCGCATGCTGTTATTATTATTAAATATTTTATGAGTTATAAATATAACTATATATAAGTGTATAATATATAGGCATTGTATACTATAATACTTGTGAGGCTACTCGAGCGGATGTTATATCTGTCATTCGTGTAGAGTATCTATATATATAGTGTTTAAATCAGTGGATTTCGAAGGATCGTGTCGATATTAGTGTCTAAAATTATAAATTGTAATGCGTATAATAGAAGTAAAGGAATGGATGGATATTACAACCCTTTCAGTATTTTTAACAGTATTTTACTGTTAAAATGGATAAATTCCATGAAGATCAAATCAGTCAGATTATAAAGTAATTTTAATCCTCTTTTTGTTTTTAATAATTGATAAATATTGTAGTTTGTAAATACTTATATCTATATAGTATTGTTATTTTGGAAGTTAAAATGGTGGAGACTTTAATATAGGTGAGTACATTTGTTAAACTAATATCTAGGTCTAAATACAATCCATCATGAATCGAATGAATTGATGATTAAATGAAACATCAACACAATATGCACTTATTATATTACTTATGTATAATAATATGACTTGCATATGACCTTGATCTCAAATCGAATTCATCGATATATTAAGTGTAATGATACACGAAATAGTATCGATCAAGAAGTACAAAAAAAAACAATTTTTTTTATGGAACCGAATAACGCATGTTTTGTATTCTGTCACCACCCGTGGGATTTGGTATAAGACAAAAATCTGGTTATTTCACACGATTGGACGCACCAATAGGGAAGCGTAAAATCGTTATTATGGTTGTATATTTTTATAATTATATATCATAATGACACAGTAACCACCTAAAATTTATCGAGCAAAGCGAAAAAACATTATTCAAGTCATAAAATTAATACATTTAGCCCCCAACCATGATTTATTTTTTGGGATGACATTGCGCCTATATACAGCAACAACGAACGTGTACCACGACCTACGTCGTCGTTTCGTTCAATATTTAGAACATAGTTTACAATTATTATAATAAATCTGGTGTTTTTCTTCAGTCTCGTAAATCATCAGGGCCCACCACGCGTATTAATACTATGCAACTGCAACTCTATATTAAAGTATATACTATATAGTATAGTATAAAATATACACAATACATCATATATTATATATGTATTTTGTGTGGTGTGTGCGTAATTAGTCACGTAGATTGTCATAATTCAAAGGGTATATGGTATACTCTTATCCGAGCTCCTAAATCCCGTTCGATTTTACTACCGTAACCGGTCGTGTTTTTTATTTCAATTTTATAATCGATGAAAACGTTTTATTATGGTAGCGGCAGGCTGCAGCTGTGGTTACAGCTCGTGGTAACTAATATTCTAATATTATATAATATATATATATGTTTATACTATTATGCTAACGCGTAAAACGGGACAGCATTTAAAATGCACTCCGATTGTATATCATATACGTGTTTGAACATTACGAGCACGCGTATATAGTATTTGTTCGAAAACGGAAGTGGAATAAATTAGATTTTTACGTTTTAACGCGTTTTAAAAACGAACTACGGAACCAAGTACCAACATATAATAATATATAGTCACAACTCACAATATTACAATAACAACAACAATAATGATAATATCATTATTCATTATACATTATGTACGTACACCACGAGAACGGGGTTCGCCCTCAACGCCGCCGAAAGGATATTATAATAATGTGTATGTATTGTAACAATGCTATACATATATGAGCACGCCGAGAATTGAACATTATACAAATATAATATATAGTGTCGTAAAATAACATAATATATAATGTAATATTATGACTGAAAGAGACTCGTCGTTGATATTATATTAAGATGACGTAACACGGGAATTTGTTGTCTCCATCTTACAAGTGCGTAACATAACAAATTTACGCTCAGCAGATCACATGTAGCTTCTTTAGTTTAAAAATTAGAGTGAATCGGCCTATTATTAAACCTGATGGTAAGAACATTATCTGTGTTTGTAAGTTGGTATTTTACGATAGGTCAAATTTTAAGTGAGTTATGATCATTTTTAATTTACGTTATATTATATATACATAACTTGCTAAAAGATTGAACTATCGTAAAACACCAATATACAAACACAGATAATGTTCTTACCGTCAAGTTTTATATTAGGTCGATTCACTCAAATGTTTAAACTAACGAAGCTATACGTGGTCTGCTGAGCGTAAATTTGGTATGTTCCGCACTTGTTGGACGGAGACAACAAAGGCCAGTGTTACGTCCTCTTAATTGGTCCCTCTAATCGATTTTTAACGAATATCGACGAATTATCACGGTCATACGCGTAAATCTATGTAAAATAAAATATAGAGCTTTTAAAAGTTTCATGAAAATATATAACATTTTGAAACCTATTGTTGTTTTGATTATTATTATTATTCGCTTATTAATTTACATCAAACGGTATAAATTACCTTATTAAAATATTTAACTAACAATTATGATAATAATATATTAATTTGGTCCAACTTGTCTGGCAGTCCATCTGGACCATCATCTGGACCCAAACTGCAAGGAGGCAAAATCAAACATATGGATAGCAAAAAATATGTATCATCTTATAACATACATACCAACTGGGTACAATCTACTGTCATTCCCAAACGATTATAAAAAGACAAATTAATCGATTAAAGAAGAATTCAATATAGTTCACGGTTACAAGAAATAATTCAGACTTCAAATTTTTCAACTCTACGTAGGTATTACACATTTAATATGCGTCTAAACTGAAATCGGCTAGATGTGTTTATTATTTGTAATTATTACAATATAATATTTTATTGCCATAAATAGTTTGTAATGGGTGTAGGCGCTACGCGTTATCGAAATTTGAAACGAGTAGCGAGTTTATAACATACGTACGGGTTTTTTTTTTATGACGAGACGCGAAACTTTTAGAACGATATTATTATTATGTGCCGCCTGTCATACGGACGTAATTGACTGTGTGTTTCTATTTCAGAGGCGCCAAAACCTATAATTGAAGATAAAAAGCCCATTAATAAAGATACGTTTTAAAAGCCTATTTTTAAGCGGGCCGTACAAGTGGATTTTTTGGCGCCTAAGTTTACAATTTAAACACTTCACTTTGTACGATGGTATGTCTACGACCGAATAAACTATTTTCGATTTAATTTTCAAATATTATAGCCTATTCCACGAGACCATTATATTATTACGTATCACATATTGAGTTTAATATTATAGTGTTATAATATTGAGTCATTTTAATAGCGATCGAGAAACGACGATTGTTTTGAATAATATATTATACTAATATACTAGGAAGAATGTCACAGTTTTTTAAAGAACGTATTATTTTTTTCTTACTCCTTACGGGTTCTTTCGATTATTTCGAAACCGGAAAACATAAATGTATTTCAAACCAGCTATATGGCAAGATAAGAGGCATAAACTGTGGGTCACAAGGGGACGTACACTTCAGAAATGTCTAATACTGTATTAGAATAATTGTTCATAAATATTATGTTATTATTGAAATGTATAAAATGTTAACATTTAAAATTTAAATTAAAAATAATTAAGATCCAATAAATGCATTTATATTTATTAAGAATATATTATTATCCTCAATATATAGGTACCTACTTATTTAATATTAAATTGTTGTTTGAATACGGTTAATGGCAGGGGATAAGTCAGAGGGTAATAGTCCTCTGTGTTCTGTGTCTTTTTCACAACCCCTAAAAATCAACGCGAATTATGTCACTGCAGTTATATTATATACCTATGTACGTTATATATATATTGTACAATATAATACAGTTTGAACAATCCCCCATTTTTCGTTTTCTCTTGAGTGAAGTACCTGAGTATACAATAAATTAATAAAATACATTCACAGATACTTATTACTGAATCGTGAATAGTTAATGACATATTTTTGTGCAATTGTTATAAGAGTACACTTAAAACAATATGTACCAGGTACCTACTCCTAATTGAACCTGTGAATGCAATCATAATATAATGTGGTGAAATAATTAGGGTTTCAGCTAATATGTAGTATAATCATAATACATAATTGTTATTATTATATTAGTACGTACTACGTAGTATTGTCTTTGTTTACATCTGAATGTTTTTTTTGTAGTTATAACCAATATAGTATTCAATACTCAGTTTTTTTTTTATTGAGATACGAGATAGGTACCTATCTACATAATAATATGTAGCGTGTATTATTTGTACACGTTATAATATTATGTGAGATATGTGACAGGATTTCGTGATTCCAAATGAGTATCCGCTTATATGTACGTATTCTAATAGCTATACTATTTGTCTTGCACGGTGTATATTGACACAACGCCATTTATTATAATACATAAATATGCGCAGTGACTTGCAACTATTTGTAGTTTATATTTAATATTAAAAAAACACCTGTATAAGACCTACATAGTTATACAGACTCATAAATCCTCGAGTACTGCGTTTGGGTATCGGATGGTAATATAATAATTGTGTAGTCCACACGACGACGTAGGTGTAATATCATCGGCTAGTATAGTATTATTGCATGAAATATTTATGTATAATATAACATTATACACTATGCCGGTTGTCGAACACGAAAATCAATTTGTTAAAATCCAAACAGACAATTCGATGGTACTGAAAACGAAAAGTCGCGAAATTCAAGACGCAAACAAGATACGCCTCGTTAAGACGATTTGCAATGGATATTTACCATTTAGTATTTGAATATTTATATATTTCGCAATAAGTAAATTTCATATACAGTCACATGTAAATATCGAATGCCCTACTAATAACGATAACAGACCGATTTGCAATAACGAGGCCCTAGACAAACATATTGGGTAGGTACCTATAGGTATACTTGTGGATTAAATTTTGAAATGAGCAAACAAGTATCGTCATTGAAGAATGATGCAAGAATTTTGTGTTTTTGAGAGTAGAGGGGAAAAGCTTAAACACCCAACCATATTATACAGTTTCACGGTTGTGAGTAGGTATAATTACTTGTTGAATTTGAAAAAAAACTGTCAAACAAAATAGAGTGAATACAATAACACATAGGTGATTTAATATATCCACGTTGCACACTCGACGGGAGCGTAATATTATTATAAAATAATATAGAGACTCAGAAAAAAGGGTAGTTGTTACTTATATTACTGCTGCGCCCGTTCGTAATAAACTGTGGAGTTAACACACTTTAAGTGCATTCGACGTAATTATCAATTGAATTGAAACAATGGAATCAAATGAATAACAAAAAAACAACAATTAACGCAATTCAAACGAAATTAATGCTTACACGTGCATGTATATACGGAGTGATACATTTCACTGACTACACTAATTTTCTAAGTTAATTTCAATGGTTTAAAAAAAAATATTGCTTTTTACTGTCTAAACTTTAAAATTCTAAAGTATTTACAATATTACAAATTTTTACAAAATTAAATCAATTTCTTTATTAGACCTAGTGATCGTTTAGGTGTTTTAATTCATAAAAATATATATTTAGATGAGCTGAGTAAAATCACAAGGAATACCCCTGCATGGATAAACTGTGGTCCGCTCTACTCGGCTTATAAAAATTATAAAGTAGACTGTTGACATATTTAAATGCATTATTCCGTAAATTATAATATAAATTTACATTTTGGTGGACAGTAATAATAAATTAAATACGTTTATAGTACTACATTTTGTATAAGCTAATCAAACAGTTGTAAAATGCTGTCCTATTGGTGAAATGCACCTATGGTTATAAATACTATTATTATACATCTTGATAATAATATATGTTATATCATACAATATATCATATATACTTATATTTTGCGCAGTACCTATCAGTGCTTGAATTTGGAATTATTAAGGAGAGGATCTTAAAGTTTATATTATTTATTATAATAAAATATAAATTACCTACTTATTACAATATTTATACATATGCACGGACTGTGACTTTATCACGTCATCCCGATTCTATTTTCACATGTATCACGTTTGATTGTCGTTTATTAAAATATTATTTGTGTGTAGTTCCGTCCACTAAAGAATAGTAAGACTAAAATGGTCTAAAGAATAAATATTTCAAACGTACAAAAATATATTTGAGTTTTTTCTTTCCACTGTGTCATCCTTTGAGATTGACGTCTCAACTAACATGTATTATCTTTGTTTTACCAACACACAACATGAGAAATTAAATTAAAATTCGTAAATTTTAAAATGCTCATAACTTGCTTCAAAATTAAAATATCAAAAAAAAAGGAACGAGGCGCCCTAGATAATATTCTTATCTATAAGTTCGATAATAGATTAATTCACTGTGATATTAAAAATAACAGAGTAAAACAGATTCTTCTCAAAGTTAAATTTACCATGTTGTGCGTTAGTAAACATAAACAACACATGCGGGTATAAGTACAAGATAAAAATAAACGCTGTGAACAATTTTAATGAAATATCATTCACGTGGCTATAAAGGGGTGAAATCTTGGTAAACTATACTCTATTCAGTCTATTCAGAATAATATGAGAACAACCAGTTCGCGGATGCATAAATGATGGTTGGGTGGAGACTGGTGGAGGAATGTGAGAATACGTGGGATAGGTACATGTGCAAACTCGAAGAGCTTTTGTCTGCCGACTGGTGTACCCTTATCCTGAATAGAATATATATGATAGTCAACAATATAATGAGTTATACGGACCCTATATTATATAGAACATTTTACTATTTTTTTTATATTAGGTAGGCAGGTTCTTATAATATACTATTGATAATGTGCTTATAAATTATTATATAACATTTCTATAAGCTAGGTACTAGGTATCCAGATAGTATAGGTATCTTATCATATTAAATTATCAACTCTGTTAAAGTGTTAAAACAAAACGTTGACAATAAATAAATTATGAAAAAAAACGTATTCTCAAGAATATACAACAAAATTATATTTTAGACAGTTAGACCTCGACTTTTTTATGTATTTAAATATTGTATGTACCACTTATATATAGATACCGAATAATAAAGTTGTCAAGTTAGTATTAAATAAAATAAAAATACATATAGCATGATTGTAAAAAGAAAATTCAAGTAGTTGATTAATACGGGGGGCATCGAAATTATTATCACCCTTCCTCCTCTTGGACGAGTTTCAGACACGCCACTGGTATAGACTATAGATATAACAGATTTATGTTGGCGACTGCAATGTAGGAGGTCTGTAGGTTTTAAGTCCATCATCATATTACGAGTATTGTCATTTATTACAACATTTTAATAATAAAAGGTATATATTATTAAAGTATTTGAACGAAAAGTAAATACGATAAGCACTTAGATTGGCAAATACATTGAATAAACAGTGGATCACCGTACATACAATATTATACTAGACATCTGTACAATCAACAGAGGGATATATGTTATAGTGGGTAATTCTTTCACGGATATACACGATGGTTATGGCTGCACAATTATTTCTGTATTAATAGTGTATAATAATAATATATTATAATATTATTATTTTATTGTCATTGTTGTATTCGAACCCGTTCGTTCCTATATATTTTACCATATTATTCACATCGACCGTCACGATCTCGATAATTGGCCACCCACCCATACACGTACATCGGAGAACATTGTCGTGGGGCTGATGTATAATAATGTATAAGTATATTATAAATGTAATACTCGACGACGTCTATACATCGAAAAGCTAGTCGAATCGTCTATAGTGGAAAAGAGTGGGCCGTGAGGGTCGTCACTTGTCACCTGCAGGTACGTGCGACGACGTTGTCAACGAAAACGTTTTGGTTGTTATTATAGATTATATTATCATGTAAACACATCTCGGATTCAAGTCCATGTGGCAAAATATAAACGCACAAGTGTATAACTATGCTGTTGGTAGCAATAAAATATCGTATTAATCTACGTAGGTATAGGTAGTAGGTACTTACCAAATAACAACATAATAATATATTATTATAGTTTGCATTTTTGCCTAAATGCACCGCAAACGATACACAAACTCACACATTTTATCTGCGAGTGATGAATATAATATAATGTAGGTACTAGGTACATATAATAATATTTTTTTATAGCTAGTATAAAAATTATTAATTATTACGTTCAGTATAATTATATACCTACTGATGTCTGATTATGTATAAAATTACTAATTAGTAAATTGTTAGAATTATATTAACTCGAACATAACAGTATCAAAAAATAGTTTTGGCTACATACCAAAAAAACAGAACCGTGTTAGAGATGTTTTTGTGTAAAGCGATTTGTTTTTGAAAAATGTACACTATAATTATGTAGACTACAGTGTGCAGGCATGCAGCTAGTATAATATAGATACGCCTATGAATGAACGATGCTATGATATTATTTATTATAATATACAAAGTGATTCTTTTAAAGGTTTTTACTAATTGTCCCTATAGTATAAACGTTTTGGGTATTATTATATTTTTTTTTATATAATTTCAACTATTTCAAGCCGTTACAAACAACATTTAAAAAAAATGTTTCGTCAAGTATAATACTTTCACTGTTTAAAGAATTCAATTTTAATTTCATATTCGAAGCAGAATATTTTCTAAAAAATGTTAATAAATAAAAATCTAATTTCGAAGTACCAGAAGTAGGTACTATAGTCTATTTAAGTAATAAGTAGGTATTTCAAATTCATATGGGCTGAATTAAATTGTACACAGGTAACCCGCCAAATATTAGTCCACTTTCAAAATGTTGTTTTGTAATGAATTCGAATTATGTAACAAAATATATTTTCAAAACGCTAAAACTTTTTGAAAAAATTATTGTTTACATCTAAAAGATTCACATTGTAATATAATATTATATTTTGTACCCATGTCCTATATGCGTATTGATAATATTATGTCATAATAATATGTATTTAATATTGCTTGCATGTCGGTTGTACCACCGATTTTGGTCGGTCGTACCAAATACAATGGGCGGCGGACGCGTTTCAACCCGTACGATGACGATATAATTATTATTGCCGCTGCATTTGTTATAATATTATCGGCGGCTACCATGCGTAGTGTACACAATATATAATAATATATATTATATACAATATTTATTTACAATAATGCGAGTGTGTGTGAGTTTCAACGGAAGACCGGAAATTAACGCAATGATAGTTCTCCAACCCCCGAAACGTGAATCGTGTTCAATATTACGGTATACACGATACACCGACACATATTATTGGGCGCACGCGCGTATACCGTTGGAACATCCGGTATAGGTACCTAACACGGAAGATTCATCTCGATCGAAGTCGTCGAAAAAAACGTGATTTTATAATAATATAATATAAACATTAAACGAATTACATGACTTTTTATTGCAAATATAATGGTTGCATGAATGTAATATATTTAACAGCCTCTGATCGCTCTTTTTTATGCAAAAAATGAATTCTAATATTCACGTACACGGAATACCCAAGTTTTAGATCGAATATCGATCCGTTCTAAATGTGAACATTTGATCGGCTGTTTTCGTGGTTTGAACCTGCGGGAATTTATATGTTAAACAATACGTCAATACAATAAGTCGCGTTCTTATACGTGAATTGAAATTAACTTATTTTTAAAATTATACGACTGACGCGCGTATGTACGCAATAACTCATTTAACAATAATCTATGCGTTGAGAACTACATATTCGACACGGTTATAAACGAAAACCTATTACATTCGTCCTACGTCGAGCCAATTTGCGTAATGGAAAAATGTAAAATATCCTAATGGATATTTTATAACCTTTTACAGTTAACATTAATAATTGTTATAGATTAATATTTTTTAGTATGTGTACAACTAAAACGATAACATTACTATGAAACCTTAAAACTTCACTATCTGTTATATTTTATACATATTTTAAACAAACGCAGCTAAAAACATACCTACCTAATAATTTATAGCCTGATATAAAATCAAGAAACATAAATTATTTATTATTATTATAACATTCTAATTTTTCATTAAGTTATAAATAATTTTACTATACGTAGATTTATAAACACTGATATACCCACTTTGCTCAAATTTGAAGTTTCAAAATTATTATGCATATTTTATTTAAATGTTTTGTTTTCATTTCGATGATTTTTAGAAAATAAGAATGTCCCACAGATATGATATTGTACCTATACCTATTGAATTTAACTTACGTTGGTAACGTGGCGAATTATTTCGACATACTGTTGGTACAAACAAACTTTAAAATGTATAAGATTAAAGGTTTAATTCCAACTACTAAATTATTTTTCCTTTAACAGTAGATAGGTAGTGATAAAGTGATAAATTATTTATAATTTTTTTTTGAAATTCCTTCTGCGATTTTGACAAATCGATGTTATTGTTTTTGGTGTTTACTCAAGTAATCCCACAAACTACGATAGATGATATTAAATGTATACATTTTTATAAGAAGATACTATTATAAATATATATTTGTTTAACTCGTTTATACATTTTTTATGTCTGGTTACCATCCATGAAATATTGAGTAATTATATTAACTATACCTAGTGATTATATATTTTAAACAAAAAACATTCATCCGCAATAAATATTTACTCTGATGAGCGAATACGCGTATTTTCATGACGATGTTGCAGTAATCTTTAACTTTTACCGCTTACCTAAACCATCGTCGTGTATACAGATTTAAGCTTAAGATTAGTTAATTTTTATGACTCATCTCTCTAAACGTTGTATAGACCATTAAATATTACTCAAAATGACGACAAGACTTATACAAAATTTAAGCCAATAAATCACCATAATATGTAATAGTCCGAAATCGAATTACTATATAATGTAAATAAATAGGTAGGTGTATTGTATATAAATACAAATTACACAAAGAAGTGAAAATTATATAATTTGCTGCCTTAATCTATGTAACCCAAGTCTTCGACATGTAATGACTGGTCTGGAGACAAGCATCTATATGTGGGACTATACGCTACAGATTTGAAAAGATCAACACGACTTAGAGCTTTGTTAAAATATTTTTTCACACTGGATTTAACTTTACCAACAGGTTTATATTACCCTCTAACATTTTCAATTCTCTTCCACCTTATTATGAAGACAATTATGTGACACACACGTAAAACATGGATCATTTTCGTGTATTAAATATTAATCACTTTAACCGATTTCACCGACGAAGACACTGCATTATTTTAAATAAAGTAACAAACGATCATCCATCGGTATTAATAAAAAACACCAATGTAATTTTATCAATCGGATATCCCATAAAAAAAGATGGAAATAATTTAGAGGCATGTGTATTATGTAGGTTAGGTTAGTTACATATTTTACAACAACAAGGCAGTCGTAAAACAGTCCAAAACCAAATTTTTAAGGCGTGATCATAAAATACGGCGCCATCAATGGAAATTCTCCAATTTAGCAAAATTAAAATAAAAAACCTTGAAATAATATCTAAAAAGAAGCATTAAAAATGTTTGTCTCTGATCAACTACCGAGCCCTGTCAAATGAAAACATTATTGTTAAATACCTAGGTACCTAAACGTTAAGCGAAAATCAGACTCCAGTTATTTCAAGGTACGTACTTATTATTTACACTTGCTTGATATAAAATTAAACGACTTATAATAATACAGTATAATATATGGAATTAGAATTAAAAAAAAATTATGAAAATATAAAATCGACAAAAATCACAATAGTTTAAAAGAAATTAATAACTACAAAATTAATTCAGTCATAAATCAATTATAAATGTGTTATAATTATATTATACGTGCTATACCTATAAATAGGTACATGATACATAAAATACAGAGTGATCCCAATTTTAGGTCATTGATAACATAACAATACAATGAGTATCGATTTTAAAGTTTTCTATTTTATTATTTCAGCAAGTTCTAAATAATATTTTTGTTAAATTTGATAAATTACTAAATTAATTTAATAACACTACAAAATTAAGCGTTAAAATTTTAAATTCCGTAAGTACCTATACAATTTTTTGTGAAACTGTTTGTGTCACAGTATTGAAATGATCACACCAACAAAAACTAAGAAGCATTATACTAAGACATATATTTCAGTGATTTACTTATTTAACTATTTAAGTCACAGAATAAATTGATTATGTTAATTTTGGCCAATCTTAAAATGTGATAAGTATAAACATTATATTCACTACATATTTTTAATTTAGGGCCAAAAAGTGGAATTTCGTTGGGTGTTTGAGTGTTCATCAAGGCCTCACGGTATTATAATATTATACATTTCTATAACTACTGTATGCTTCCAAAATTATGTACCATCGGTTCTAAACTTATTTTGTAAAAATAAAATATGGTTTTTATTTACATTTTAGTTTTGATTCAATTTAAAGATTACAAGGCATGAAATAAATGTAATTAATCGATAACTAAACTTACCATTGTATGTTTTTATCCTTAGAACCAATTCCTTTGGTCTTGCATCCTCTAAACTCTACACGCATAACTAGACATGCTCATCGATTTCAATATACTATTTTTATTAATGTTATATATGAATAAAGAAAATTAAATAAAACGTGTTGGCTGCGTGTACGTTATGATATCGAAAGTCCAACTCGTAGAACTATTTAGGCATAAATTAAGAAGGTACCACTACCTAGTGTATCAAATATAATTATATATTAATGTTTATTTTCTTGATAATAATTTGATTCTTAAATTAAGTAGGTATACACAACAATATTATACAATTATACATAAATGCAAACACGATCGCGTAATCACACGGCAATTATTGATATATTTTAGTAATGTCCAATTTAATACATAATATTTGTCATATTTAACCATAGCGATAAGTTTTAGTTAGGTATCTAAACTGCTTTAATATTTGAAAACATTAAAAATAATAATTCATTAAGAAAAGATTTTATTCATGAAAATATTCGCACAGATGTTATTGCTGAAGTACCTTCGTCTAACGCATTAACATAATAATATAAGTATTACCTATATATTTATTTCACCCAGTTTCTTAGTTTTATGTTTTTTGTTTCCATATTAAGGTTAATACAGGTTTCAATTGGTGTACCAGTATTTTCATATTTTAATTTTTTTGTCGTTTCGATTTTTTGGTAGGTACTTCGATTTTTGGTATTTTTTTGATAGAAATTACACTCCATAACCTATGTCATCCATGTTTTTAAAAGTCAAACATATTTCTCATTGAAACATTGATATTTTTTTTTGGAGATACTGGTTTGTTATTATTTTTTTTAATTAACCATTATTTTTGGTATAAATAAAATAAATAAAAATAGGTACAAATTTATGAAAATAGAGGAAGAACCTATCTATATCTTTTTATTTCTCTAAAAATTTTAATTTCACAGTTGAATGTTGTAGTAAACATGAAGTAAAAAATAGTTATTAATTATTTTACTGTTCATCACATAATAAATTTTAAAAAACTACTATAAGTATAAATTATATTATAATATTATTTATTACAATAATATTATGATTGTATCTTACAAATTCAATATTCCAAAACTGTGATAATGATGTAAACACCGTTTATTATTCGGCACTTGAAAATTAAAAATCTTCGAGCGGTCATTGATTTGTTAGGTTAAGCTTTTTAAACACGCAATTATAAACAAAATGTAATAGTTATTTACAGTCTTCCAGGACAATAACAAATTGGAGTTGCCTTAAAAGGTTTTGTATATGCAATATTATTTGACGATTTGTATAGATGTTTGTATGCTTTCATTACAATAATATTTTGCTGGTTTGAAAAGTAATGGTTTAAACCGAGACAATATGAAGGTCTAATTTAATCTTAATTAAAATATTAATGGGATAAGTAAATTATTTAAAAAAACATAGAATGAAAAGTGGGAATTCTAAGTAGGAAGTACTTTCTAATATAATAGTATTAATGAGTAATGACTTTATTGAATATCATTATAAAAAAAACCGTATGATGTTTTATTATTTACTAACTTAACCTCGTTCGATGTGTTTAATCTATTTTTTTAACTGTGCGCGATTATATCTTTGCATTGAGGATCGAAAAAAATATATTTCATAATCAAACACCTACTAACAAGTCCTATAATTGGTTCCTCGTGAAGTATAAAAATAAATTTAAATATTATACAAACAAAAATGTAACAAAATTGCGAAATAAAAGTTGCATTATGTTTAATGAAGTACAATTTTTTCAGAACGTAAAACCACACTTGTCTAATAAACTATAATACAATATGTAGCTGACATAGGTACTACAATATATTTTAAAGCTTCAATATTTTGTTATGTATAATAAATACAAACTAAAAAGTAATTTGAACTCATTTGAACATAACGTTTTATATTTTATACTTCATTGCGGACATCAGTAAATAATATATATTTTTTATGGTTATTTATGAATTATGCTAAGCATCTACAGGTACATTTAATGTACCTATATATGACCGATATTATTAGTATTATATAATATCTATTATGTTAAGACTTAATATTTATTACTGATGACCTGACCATACATAATAATATTGTAGTTATATGAAATTTTAGAGCTCTAACACTATATATAGACAGTAGCGTACGAGGGGTAGTTCTTCTAGTTTTACGGTTCTAGGGTAGATAAATTGTTGATATTTTTTAATAGATATAAAATACATTTTAAAACGGTAATAAAATAAAAAATCATAGTTTTAGTTTTCTTTTCGTCTGACATTGTTAAACGTCGTCTACCTTAATAATTTTATCAAATATTACCACGTTTATAACGGCACGAAGAAGATCTATAGATGACTAATGACCATGTTAAATACTCTAAACGTAGGATAAATTTGGGATTTAACTTTATAATTGTCTTAACCAGTAATACAAATACTGTTTAGTAAAATATGTGAAAATAAAGCCCCGGGTTTGTGATTAATCTAAGTAAAAACCCTATAACTGATCAAAAATTCGTTACTGTATAGGTGTGACCAGTACTTCATATTATAAAATGAAAACCTTGTTTTAAGCAAAAATGTAAATACGGATGAGAAATAGGGTGTAATCAAATATTATTATTGAAATATTTTGATAACTTTACATTTACAATTCATATAAGTTCTATTTCAAGTATAATTGCGCATATATATAATTTTAAGCGAAAAGCTGTTGGGCTTATTTTTTAAAACAAAAAAGCTTTACGCTTAATGCTCAATACAATAGAAGTATGCGCATTTAAAATGTAGCATTACTTACTTGTCAGCTTTTTTTATCAATTTTTTGATCGCCAAGTAATTGTCAACACCAGGTAACTGTAACATTTTAATACAGAGTTCTGGTTCCCATTTTGAAAGGTTTACACCATTTCTCATGTCGGCCAACAGCTTTGACCCACTGAGCCGATTTTTCTCATTGTTAATTGTTGTACTATTGTTGGTCTTCACAAGATTCGCTAATCTCATCCAGTGGTTTTGCGTAGTCATATTTTATCTTAAACATAATTTATTAAAAATAATTTAATTATTAAACATTTAACTATTGATATATATGTATATAATATATATGATATTAATTGTTTTATGATAAATTATTATTTTACTATTATCACAGCTATAGTTTTTAAACTTAGATAGATATACATATTTCATAATCTTATATTTACATACTGATATGTAAGTATAAGTCATTTTTAAATGTTTTTCTTATTTCAAAATAAATCTACGTGACTGTGAAATTGATTTTATCATATATACACATCTAATAATAAAAATCAACGCCTAGTTTCAAAACAAAATTTTTAACAAATTTAACTGTTCATTAAAAATATATACAATGAACCAAGTACTACGATGGCAGACAATATTTAATGTTTAAGGGACTGTTAAATATTTACGACCGATATGAATGCGTATACAATATGATATGTCGTATAACTGATGAATTTTATGCATTTCAATCTATGCTATATATTTGTGGTATAACACAAAGTGACTCTAAGTTTCTAACTATATGAAGAAGAGCGGCAGCAGGTGGAATATTAACAATAAATACATTTTTAATTTCCTTTTTCCAAAGCAGAATATGATGAAATAAAAAATGAACCTTGACATTTTAAAAAGCAAAAAACTTAAAAATAATACAAAATAATAAAAAAAAACATTTCAAAAATGTTGTTTTATAATGTCTTCAAATTATCTAAATAAATATTTTAAAAATCATTGATACTTTTCAAGATAATAAGTTGTAACTGTATAAGTAAATTCAGAGCTGATACCTATTATAGGTATTATATAATTATAATACCTAAACGTCAGAATAATGTTTGTTTTACTGACTCACCGCAATGAAAGACGCTCTTCTTTAAAACTGATAATACAGTTGTTTACCGCCAGAATTGACCTCTCCGTTTATCGTCAACCTAACCGTGCCAATTTTATACACCACGATGTACATTTTAATTTAATTTTTTATACTTGTACATTTCTGTTTTACCACTGATTTGAATTATTAATTATATGAAATAAAAATAACTATGGTTTTTCAATTCATATACGACATAATATCTCTTAATACAGAGATTAATATTTGAATACGAACGGAAATCTTATATCATAAATAGCAGTAATTAAATTTCTATTTAAGTGGTAAAAATGAAAAGATCGATAGTAGGTATATATTATATATATAATATATAATATATTAATAAAAATTTATTAGCTACTTTGTAATACAAAAACACAAAACGATTCTTTGCAATATTGTGCACATGTCCACGTGGACATCAAACGCCGTCTGTACGTTTTTACGTCATATCGTTGTGTGAAAAAAATTAAATTGAATTCGCTCGTTAAAAAATATAACGAGCACATATAATATACACAAGTAGTGGCAACGATGACGTAATAACAAGTGACTGTTGATAAGTGTGTGGGTATGTGTGAAATAAAAATCAATTTAGAGGAATAAAATAACGTTTCAACCAGAAAAATTATTTTCGCGTTTATGGTCACAATTATTGACTGGCGTAGAAAGAGACTTCGACGACGACGACGCTCGGTGCTTATCATTGTATTACATCGTTCTGGCAGTAAAGCTGTCGTCCTAATTGTTGGTTAAATTTTTTTCTCCTCGAATTGGAGGCCGAACGACAATCATGTATACAACACCCCACGTGAAGTCTGTTTCGTTCAAACGTTCATATAATATTAAACACATGACAGCATAGTAATTATTATAATGCTGTTCTTACGCCAACCAATACCCATCATGTTATATAAATATATTATAATCAACCTTCGACGAAGCAGACTAGCTAAATACAATAGACTATATTTTATGGAGCACAGTGATAGATATATATTATAGATTCCATCACTATATCTACATGTTAGAGTTATGCGTAAAGAAGGTACCTACTAAAATGAAAACAACAATAACCGATGTCATACATATTATCATCATCATTATTATATTTAAGTACTCGGTCTTCTCGACCGAAAAATTCTGTTACAATTAGCACTTGTAATTTTATTAATGTTTATAACTACCTATATTGAACACCACACCTATAATCTTACATATTTGTACAATAATTGTACCTAATAAATTATCGTTGTAATTTACGGTGAAATTTATATTATAAGTTACTGGTACAGTGGTACCTACAACCTACTGGTCGCGATGAAATCAACTTCAGGCTTGATCGTATATTATATATTTTGTATTTCTAATGATTTACCAGATTCAACGATTTGTATCATTACACGTCAAATTATAATCATTAAATCATAATATTTGTTAGACGATGATGTGCCGATATCATAAATTGAATATACATAATACATAACCTCATAGAGCACATACAAAACAACATTAATTCAACAAATTTAAATTATTCAGAAGATCATATTAAAAGTAATTTTCTAAAATATTTAAAATTTAGAGATATAGTTTTAAATTTTAATGCATAGTTAATATGCCAATTCTTAATTTTATTTTATTTTGTTTATTTATTCATCATTTACACTCTATTGTTTCACGCATTGTGAAAAAAACATTATTATTATACTATTTATCAGAAATCCGGTATTTATATTTTTCTTTATACAAGAGGGTCTTATTGTTTAAAAAATATTATGTATGATAACGGCTATATTTTGATGTTTATGGCGATTTTATTCTTTTATACAGTTTACAGCCACAGTGGTACAGTGTAATACGTTTTAATGATATACAAATAGCCAATAGATACCTAGGTAGTTGATTTCATAATTTTATTAATTGTAATAAAATAATCACTATTCACTAGATATAGTGCCACTGTACAAAAAAAGAAAAAAATATGAATTTATTCAGAAATACTTATAACATTAAAGTGAAACATTTTTGTACAGGCAGTGTGATATACAATTTTTTAATATCTATGTCTGTAAGTATAGAATTTTAACTCTATTATATTAATACCTATAGTACAATAGTATTATTAGTACTTAATAATACGAATTTATTCTCATTCTTAAACAATACTGTCACCGTTAATTGTCCATACCTACTATGATATGCCTTTTATAATATATATATAATATATATAATATAACATTCATATTATATACTTTTAATGAGTACAAACTATGAATTCCTGAAGCGTTGGGTCTCACAAATTTAATATATATTATATCTGTGTGTGTGTGTGTGCAATCAATATTAAATGTCCCACAAATATTTACATTGATTACAATCAACTTTTACCTCCATAATAAAAAAGGTCATATAACGGGACGTATTGTTCTTGTTTTTTACAATCAAATAGAAATAACGAAAAAATAATTAAACTAAATCTGAATATATATTATATGTATAGGTAGGTACCAGACCTAAATAGTTTATTTAATATGTAATACTAATTACTCTACGTCTCTACATATAACTACGATTACCTATGTAAATCATATGTACACGAATAATTCATGAGTCACTGGTAATATAATCTATCATAAATCGCGTATTTTTCCTATATTTGACACGCAATAAAGCAATGCTGCAATATCTACCAACTACTAGCTATACTGAATATATACACATACAACTTTTATCATAATTTTCAAATAATTATTATAAATAATAGATATATTTAGTTGATTTTATGGAAAATAATCGACAGTATATAGAATATAGCTGATACATTAATGATGCTATTGATACATTAAAATGTCTTTGGATACTATAGAAAAATGTATATTATTTACTACTGACATCACTAATGCAGAATGCAGATAAAGGTTAGTCTAACCCCGATTTTGAATCGATAATATTTGCTAGGCATACGATATATAAACGATCCAAACCGCTAATAATTTATATTATTAGTTATATGGAACTTACCTCATTGTACCTAAACTAATCTACTATTACCAAGTCATGCAACATCATATTACATTTTTTGAATGTTAAACAAAATAAAAAGTTATATTCTTCTTGAACACGAGATGTTTTTGTTTTAATGCCAGATAAAAATCTGTCATTATATTTGTCATCGAACGACTATCATAACAGAGCAACAGATGGTGCACAATTAATAATAGAGCTTTAGCTGGTAATAAAAGAGTAACAAATAAAGAGAAATATTTTTAAATATTTCATTATTGAATACAGTTTTAATTTTAAATATATCATCTAATATAATGTAGGTAATATGAATAATAACATTTATATAATTTAATTATTCTAATGATCTTATAAGATCTCAATATCTATTATATATTTTGACAGTTGATGAATTGTGAATAATTAAATAGAATAATAGTATCTATTATATATAATTAAAAATTAAAATATTAAGTATATTGTATTAACAATCAAAATAGTGGGATACTTATTTGTTCCAGGGTTTAAACATTGCTCCAAAAAAAATTTATTTTCAAACAATTATAATGATTATAAGTAAAAATTCAAAATCGGCTTACTTATAAATTATCATGCTAGCTGAATGAACAATCTTTTATCCTTCTCGTGATATTGTCAGAAATGCTTCTTTTACGAATTCAAATAATTTGTTTTGGGCACACACCGGCGGCACCGCATGTATAAACGCTTCATTATTCTTACAATTTGTTATTTATAATTTATTTTGTGATAATTAGTGATTTGCAAAAATGTGAAATTAGGGAAAGAACATAATGCCGAAGTCGTTTGTTAAAAAAACATATTAGGTACAATAATAATTATTTAATATGCATCAAGTGTCTATATGTGATCTTTTCAATGTCAAACTGGTTTGAATTAATAAATAATTAATTGAACTTGTCATAAGTGCCACAATGGTTTTAAAATATAACACTTGGTTGTTTAATACGATACATTAAATTTTAATGTTCCATATTCTTAAAAAAAATTTAAATATTACAGGAATCAGGAATCATATAGAAAGGTAGATGATATTGAAATAAAATTATGACATTTCTAGGAAATTTCACAGATTAATATAATATAATTATATAATTATCAACTTGTAGAGTAGATAATTTATCATATATTTATAACTTGTTATTTTTTCGAAATGATTATAGTAATTATTATCAAGCAATATTATATAGGTTAAATTATGTGTGTTTAGAAAGCCCATAATGTGAAGTGGGGGATTATCAAGTGAGATATA
This sequence comes from Nasonovia ribisnigri, assembly GCA_027563435.1. Lineage (NCBI taxonomy): Eukaryota > Metazoa > Arthropoda > Insecta > Hemiptera > Aphididae > Nasonovia > Nasonovia ribisnigri. The sequence goes on along the minus strand of JANEHU010004058.1, from coordinate 698,444 downwards.
GTATAATTATGTAATACATATATTATGTTCAATAATAGATTAAACTGATTAAATATAAAACACTATAATTTCCGATAAAATATCTTTTAGTAGGTATACATCGTTAATTAAATTGAATTAATTAGTTTTTGCCTTTTGATCTCATATTATATATTAATAAATATTATTATAAATTATAATCATAATGATTATGGTCACATATAAATTTTAATCAAAATATTATAATATAATCCTTATTTTCGAAGGCAAATATTATGTGTAAGGGATCCGTACCTACTTTATAAACTCATAGATATAAATTGTAGGTATATTATAAAATATTTTTTTTGCCTGCAATAATTCTATTTTAATACAGGAATAATTAACCATCGCTAAATCGTTAGGGAACTGGAGTATATCACTATAGTTTATAAATAATATTATACATATAAGTTGATTCTTTAGTACCTAGACTCTCAGATGACTCAAAAATGAACTCCAAACCATCTGTAAATAATACATTTAAATGGTTTTTCCCGGTACAACCTCATAAATACAGTATTAACTGTAGCTTTACCAAATTTACACACATAAAGAAGACATTTTTTATAATTTAAAGACAGTCCAAATCGTTTATTATGGTTAAAATTCATTTTTATATTTTGAGAGGAACAATGAATGTATTGATTTTATAATGACATGTCTATTTGTTTTTTATGTGTCTGTATATATAAACTGTAATATAACCTGTATAACATGTAATAAGTATGTTTCAAAAAATAAAAAAAGTGGGTAAGTGGATGTTGCTCTGCTGTACAGTAGGTTACAAGTGGGTCACTACTCACTGTATATAATAGATGGTATTAAATTTGAATTCAATGATATAATATCATTGTATACCACTGGTTCTTAAACAGTAGACGTGTACACATTGCTGGGGAGGCGCAAGCAGTTATTACAAAATACAATTTTTATTGATTAAATTATTTTCATTTCAAAACCTAGAGAAAAAAAAAATTATTGACAAGTTCTCTTTATCCGTAATCGGGTATCAATAACCTAACCTTATTTACTATTATATTATCATCAATAAAAAAGTAGTCAATGCGAATATTTTATAGTTTATTTGTAAAGTACACAAAAAATGTGATCAATTTTTTCAATTTATACGTGGGGGGGGGGCAGATTTTTGAAAATCTTCAAAGGGGGCGTAGAATAGAAGAGGTTGGGAACCACTGTTGTATGCGAAAAACGATTCTGAGCTGAGTCGGTTTGTCTGTGTGGATATTTTATATTATATTTATACTGTTATTATACTTATTATTAATACGGTAGCCGTAAGTTGAACTAATATTATAAATTTACAACAAAATAAATAAAATCGTAATGCTTGATTATAAAAATTTAATTTCGTCCAAATTTGAACATAAAATAACTATAAAAAAAGGGGGTCAAGTGGATGTCGCTCTGCTGTACAGTAGGTTACAAGTAGATCACCGTATAATGGACGGTATTAAATTTGAATTCAATGATATAATATCATTGTATACGAAAAACGATTCTGAGCGGAGACAGTATGTCAGTCTAGGATATTTTAAATTATATTGATATTGTTATTTTACGGTAGCTGCTAAGTTGAATTAATATTATTCATATTATTTAATTATTAATATAAAATTATCAGTGATGCTAGAAAAATATTATAATATATACTTGTACCGTTAAAATTGATTTTAATATGTAATTTCGTCTAAATTGGAATTTAAAATGTCTATAAAAAATAACTGTGTTTATATATTTTTAGATTTTTTGATTATACAGTATGTACTATTTATTAGAATCTTTATTTTAAATTTTCAATCCTTAGTTATAAAAACTGACCATTTTATAATTGTTTAATTACAATAATTTATAATTTTGAGATTTTGATGTATTTGGTCAAAATTCGAACTTTAAATGCTTTATAAAAAAAAATTGTGCCCATGTATTTTTAATATTTTTTAACTGATATTGTATTAATATATCAGGAGCCTTGTATTAAATTTTTACACTTTTTGGCCCAACAGATAAAACTTTATTGATATTTATTGAAAAAAAAACTAAAAAATTTGAAAATTGAAATCGTCCGTAAAAAGCTGAAAACAGTCAAAATATATTAAAAATTAGATGGTGTATAGAAAATGCTTATATAAACATTCAGTGAAATTTTCATGCATCTACAGTAATTTGTTTTTGAATTGCAACAAAATAAGAAAATCGCTACATGAGAAATCGAATGACTATAAATCTTGTAAACATTTTAACTTAAAATGCTCTTAAAAATTTATTTTGACTTGCTTATAAACATTTTTTTATTGATAAAATTAGGCAAACTTATGAGGAATCTTGTATTACATTTTTAAACCTTAGATATAAAAAGAAAAAATTTTATGAATTTCTAACTCAAAATAAATTGCACATTTTCGTCATTTTTACGTATTTTGTCAAAATTTGAACTTTGATTACATATAAATAAAAATTGTGACCACGGATTTTTAATATTTTTCATCTGCCTTGAAACTATATATTAGAAGCCTACTATTAAATTTTCAAGATTTTTTACCTAACAAATAAAATTTTATTGACATTTATAGAAAAAAAAACTAAAAAAATTGGAAACTGAAAATGTCCGTTAACAGCCCAATATAAGTCAGAATATTTTGAAAATGCTATGGTGTGTAGAAAATGCATATATAAACATTCGGTCAAAATGTCATGTCTCTACGGCTTATTTTTAGATATAATTAAAACCAAATAACCTTATAGTGTATTTTATAGAAATAGGTATCTAGGCTTAGTATTGAATTTAATAATATTTTATATTGTAAGGTATACTTATTGGTAGCAATAAGCCAGCTAGATAATCTACTCATAAAATAATTTATTAATATTTTTTGACGTTTCCAATATTATTATTCTCGTTATTTAGTTTCCTATGTACTTATAATATGTACTTGATTAAAATTAATTATTGTATTTTTCATGTATAGATTGTAATAATTATTTCTAAAAAGTAATATATGTTCATATATAACTAACTATTGTTATAACTAACATAAACAGTGAATAGAATATATTACACGTTAGGTACCTACTGGATAATTTAAATTTTAAATCCTTAAGCAATTATATGGGTAACATTTTTAATCGTTAAAAAGAAGATCACGCGCTTACGTTGGACTTTTAAAGCATTCTTTTCAAACTCTTAAAAGTCGAATTGAAATATATACAAGATCCTTAATATACTTATATGAAATTAACAAATCATAATTTATAATTAGGTAGGTTGGTAACGTTTGGCGTTTTTAATCAAAGTCTTTGTATTTAGATTACTGCAACTTTATGAACACAGTCAGCCCTTTCACTTCTACACTGTATATGCGATGTAACCTGCAGTGTATGCTACGTAAAGTAAAATATTAATTTTGACTATAATATTAAAGTTTAAATTAATACGAGTCAAGGTTTCCTTTGGTTATACGGTTACCGATACCGATAAATGATAATTTATATTATAAAATACAGGACCTTTATAGCACCTATGTCTGGAGCGGTAGATAATCGGTGAAAAAATCAAAGGAAAAAATTTTAAAATTTTAAAAATTAAAAATACACCCATCAATATTGTCTATCACAAAAAATAAATTATTAATATCAAATTATTTTTATTAATCACCATTAATACTGCTAATAAAAAAAGTTCAAAAAAAATTAATTAATGATACCTAATCGAAGTTGAATCTATGTAATGTACTAATTTATGAGTCGATTTTCGATATTTTATTTTCAATGTCTAATAGTTATTTCTAAACCTAGTGACCTAACCTTTTACTTTTTGAATTAAAATATCAAAAATGTACTTTTAAATAGGCGCAGATTAACTTCTCTTCTACAATATTGATAGGTGTTTTTACTCTCAAACCGCTCAATAAACCATATTATTGGAAATACAAAAATTAATATTCATTGCATTTTTCCATACTATTAATATTTTTTTAATTTTCATAATCAATAATTATATATTTTTTAATTTTTAATTTTTCCGGGATTCGTCTGTGAATCAGATGCAGAAGCAGTGAAAGAGTAAACTAGGTGGCAGTTGAAGTCGTTACTTATTTGTACGTCACCCCTCACCATATCGGGTTGAATAATTATAAATTATATTATAAAACACTAAAGAAACTACCCTAAAATGTAAGTAAGGTATTTAATATTGTCACTGCTCAATATTTCAGTACCGTCAATATTATATTATGTGTATCATGATTTGACAAATACGACACAAAATCCGATCTGAGTAAAATCATATAAATATTATAACTGCAAAAGGAAAATACCTACATATAGATACTGTTGTATAAGTATAATCGGATTGTTTTCGTCTATTCAGCAGATGGAATTCTATGAAATAAGGAACTAATTTATTTTATTACGTTTTCTTCGAATCTGCATATCACCTACCTACTCGCTATACAATGTAAGTGTAAGGGAATTTGTACGTATCATTGACTCTGGGTATTTTTTTTTTTTTTTGTAGAACATTGGTTCTGCAATGACCTATAAGTTTTGCACGTGGAAACTATAGCATTGCCGGGAAATCGCTGAAGGTGAAAATAAAAGACTTATTTGAATCGCACTCCGTAACCTATACACAATATTTATTTGGTATTACCCAATAGGTCATTGCATTTCACCGATTGCGGTCGGACATGACGGTTTCGTAGGAAACGCAAACATTACCGAGGTCTAATGTAAATCAGTAGGTACCGGTACCTACGTATACAAACAGCTCGTACGTATTTTTTAATTTATTATTATTATTATTGTTTAATGACTAATATATACTAATATTATAATAGTATCATACACATAAATAACACGGGTATCTATATTTAAAATAATTTTTAGCTCAATACATTTATAGATACCTACCTATATCCTTAAATATTGAATTGTAATACACACGCAAGTATTTTATTGTTGTACCAACCAGTTAGGTATTATAGTTATAATAATTTATTAGGTACCTACATGGGTAAATTATTGTACATAATATTAGTTATATCTTAAATTTGGGATATTACATTAATTTATTTGGTACCTATGTATAATAATTAATTGTTGATTTTATAAATACATTACGGTAGCCGGTAGGTCTTGAAATATAATGTAACGGAAACATCGTTCACGATTGGTTAACATGAAGTGCAGTATTGAATGATTATAGACTATAGCACTTATGTCTTAAATCTTTAAGTAGGTACCTATTTAATTTAATTCAAAAATATATATTTAAGGGATTGTGGCATCTAGGTACCAGGCGCCCAAGTATGTACTTATTATGAAATCTGAATATGGGTTTATCGTTTTTGAAACGATAAGGTAATGAAATATCCACTAATGGGATGTAATAACTTATACCTAATTAAAATGTGAAATTACTTACAATTTTATAAACTTGAAAATGTAAAAATTCGACGTTTAGCACTTTCGAACACTAAATTCTTCAACGACACATTATACTTAAATGACATTACTGTGGCTACGAGCACAAGTTGAGGTTCAATGACGGTAGGTAGTAGGTAGGTACCTATCTATCTTGTCTGCAGCACCTGCCCGCCCCCCAATATCCATTTGAACAACTAAAACCTTCAAGGTCTACTGGCGTATTAAATACCTACACCAGCGTATTAAATGGATTAAAATATAATAATATAGTAAAACAATGTCAATTGATTAGGTACTGTTTACTCATCGAGAATTTAAGACATCCTTCAAATTAATCAGTTTTGTTTTAAAATATTACGAAACAATTAGTGCTCATAATAATTTTCAAATTTGTGCAAAAAAAGTTAGAAACTAAACTAATACTCAAAACAGTTTAAAAAAATCATTTTTTTTTAAACATTCATGTATTTTATTTAACTAGATAGTTTAATAAATAATATACTCATTGATAGTGATTACGGATAAACTATTATAGATACCAACTTATTATTACTTACCTATAATATTGTAATTTGTATTGTGTCGTATAAATATTTGTATCAATATTAAATGTATTAATTTACTTATTCTGTAATACAAGTAGCCTTTTTAGTTTTTTTTATATAAAAAGTATAAAAAAAGTAACCCAAAAACAAAGAGTAGAAAACATGGATAGAGATAAAAAAAGGTTTGTGTATAACAACAAGTATCGTGTTGTCAGGGGTCGTCAACAGACAACAAGTAGGTATGTAATAATAAAACATATACAAATATATATTATACAATATACATCCATGCATATGGTTTTTAATGAATAAAAATGTACAGTATTGATGATTCATACATTAAAACTGGTTTTTACTGTAGATTATAGAATAACAGGTAAGTATAAATCTAACTAAACAAAAGAGATAAATCATTTTTGGGTTGAACCTTGGTAGATGAAACTGCTGTGATTAAATTACATATTGAGTAAATTTACAAACACTATGAATCACCTTTGAGTTCACTTTGTTTTTCTTCCATTATTCGTTGTGCCTCCAGTACATATTTATCAGCCAATGCAGTAATCTATATAATATTACGTAAAAATAAATAATAATAGTTAAGCGTGAGAAAGATTTAAAATTGTATTTTTATACAAAATCCTTTTAATTCAAACAATTTTTAAATATTTAAATTGTTTATATTATAAAACGTATGATTGATTAAATTATAAACTGCAAACTTAGGTTAAATTTAAAAGCTTAAAAATACTATTGTCTAAAACATAATAATTTACCTAACATTTGCGGAAGTTATGCATCTCCAACGAACACCATAATAAGATAAATTACACTTTTCTTTAAATGAGTAGTTTAGTTTAGTATTAATAATACTTTTAAGTACTAATTCATTATTTAAAAAAAATTTGTTCGCACCTAGATACAAGGCCGTACTTAGCATTGCCAGGCCTCGGACAAACTCAATCTTCTAAGCCCTCAAACAATTTGTTATATATTGTTATGGTGTGAATAAACAATACGGGTTCGGGTGGTAGTAATGTGCTAAACAGTTCCCACCCGTTCCCGGTTTCAAGAAGGAAAAAAAAAAGAAGAAAAAAAGCCCTCAAACAATATTTTTATTGTAGACCCAGGCCCCTTCAAAATAGGCTTAGGGTTGGGCCCCGGACAAACGACCAAAGAAAACTGGTCTGATTGACTTCACAAAAGTTGGTAAGAAAAAAAAAGTTGTAAACTTGTACCCTCCCAAAAACATATCTATGTTAAAAATATGAAATATTTAAGAGAACGCTACCAGCATGTTTTGTTAGTCTTACATACATATAACATACCAAATTTTACTTTAAGAGAATGTCAGAGCACTATTTATTTTCCCTCTCGAGCCCAAGCGCAACATAGACAAAATGCACTTAAGCAAAAATATCAATAAAAGCCTCCGAGATGCCTTTTAATCTTATCTTTAAATTATATAGCAGGTCAATTCACTCTAATTTTAGAATTAATAGAATAAAATCTATTACCTATTGTGAACAAAATATTGCCATGTTGTACGTTTGTAACACGGAAACAACACATGCGGGTGTGGCGTCCTCTTAATGACTTCTTTAAAAATTATTAGAGATTCTAGATTGATATTTAATTTAATTTGAATATAATAATGATTCAACTTATTCCATACTTTTTCTATCGTAAAATAATTTTGTATAATTTGGTGTAAAAAATTGGAATATAATATTATTCAATAGTAATTTATTTAACAAGACAATTAGTATACTCATGTGTTGGTTTAATTTTATGTTATACATAACTATATTATTATAAATGTTGTAAAATTTGCATTACTTTTTGTCAACAAATTATTTGTATGCTTTTATGCATCACAGAACGTCAGCATTTATACCTAATAAATTTGAAAACATAATAGAAAATGTAATTTTTGTTGTGCTGATGGGATAAATTATTACAGTAATACATAATAATACATTTGGTGCTCGTTTGGTATGATACCATCATAAAATATAAAATAAATTAAGCTAATATGATACCGATAAATTATAGTATTGTCTATAAAAAATAAATATTAATAAAAAAAAGGTAGGTTTATTAGTCTAACTGTATTTTGGTGTAAATATTTATTTTAATAAAAATTAGATATTTAAGTATTTTAAATAAAATTAACTAATACAATTTTTTTATAAACTACTTAATATTATAGTTGTCTATAAGCTACTTTTTATGCGCTGTGTTTAAGTTTGTTTGCTTTTATCTACAATAAATGTAATCCGAATACGATTAAAACTTAAAGAAATATTGAGTGTTTCCTGTTATTTCAAACTCATTACATCTTAAACATACAAATTTTGAGTTGTTTGAGGACTTATGCTTGATTTTAATTAATAATGTAGGGAAATGAGTAGGTTGATGAACAAGGGCTAAAGTATAGCATATAATTTTCTGAAGTACCTGATCTTGCAAAGTGTGAACCAAATCTGTCGCTAATGCATCATTGTCTTTTAATACTTTGATATTTTTATTTTGTAAGTCTTTAATAGAATCTTTAGTTTTGACAAAAAGTGCTTTTGCCCCTTTGCTTAAGTTTTCCCTATGTTCTTTTGTAACTCTAAAATATGAAATGTAAAAAAATTACTTAGGTATTTCCAAAATGTTTTACTTTTATACTTTACTTAGGTATTGGTATAAATATAGAAGTTTTATCTTGTTGGGGATTTAAATTCATACCAGAAGCTTTTAATGATTCCAAAACTGCTGGAATTGCTTGTGGAAAAGATGTCATGTTCAAAATTATTGTTTTAGGATTTTTTCTCACAATCTGTGCTAAGTCTTGTACAACATATTCATCGCCTTCAAATGTAACTGGTAGAGAATCCAATGCTCCTAAAATGTAAGTTTTAACATATAATTGTTGTTATGTATAATATAGCTGCTACATTATTTCTTATTGATTAATCTTTAAAGAGCATCTACATTTCACATTCCATTTAATAAGAACTGAGTTGCATTGGCATAAATAATATTTCACGGGTCAATCAAATTTGGCTGTCTCACAAATAAAGCAAGTTTGCACCGCAACTGTTAATGATAAGGATAACAAATAATAATATATTATAAAAATTTGAATTATTTTATTTTTTATATACCTGTAGAAGATCTCAAAGACAGATTTTTAATATAGTTATTTTTTAATGCAGCCACAGCCTTTTCCATTTCGGTTTTCATGGTGTTATATTTGAAGTGCTCAGCTAAAAAGTTCTCATCAATGGATACTTTTTTTTGACCTTAAAAAAAAACGTAAAATAAATGTTCAAACATTAAAAATAATAATTAGGTACTTATTTGCATAATGAGTATTTATCATAGGCAAAACTACAGGACAAGCTAGTAAGGCCAATTGCCTGAGTTAATACTGATTGGATGGAATACTGACTTAATAGAATTTAAAATTATTTTCATATTTAGGTATCATTGCAAACATGGTCTGGAAACGTGATATTAATAACATATACCTTTACTGCTTTTCTTGTCTTTGTTTTTGGCATAACACCGGACCAAATGGTGAGTACAACACCAGTCGCTGCCAAAATTATTGAGAAATGTTGATGACGGGCATCTTGGGCCCATCTGCGACTTTGCATCTAACCTACTAAGACATTGGAGTGCGATGTTACAGAGACTTCGCCCGTGCCGCAGTGCAGAGACGACTTGTGTTCCTCTTCCTACAGCGGTCGTTATTTTCAACATGTTGAATGAGCACTAAACGGAATACAATGAATAATGGGGAAAACAGGAATTTTTAATTTTGAAATATAATATTATGGTGCTGCCTGTCGATTACGTAGTCGTTATCTCTTATCAACGTCCGTCGTCGAAAGTGATAATAGTATCAATGGCATAGCAGCCATTTTGTTTTTCCTACTATCACAGAAACCATAGACAAACCACGAATTAAGATAATAAATTATATATGTATATTACTTATGTATATACTATATTCGTGACTCAAATGTAGCGGCAGCGGAAATGTCCGTACGTTCTTATGGTAATCGGAAAAAAAGTTTATTGAAAAATGTACCGAAAATCATATTCTTGTATAATTGTACAGTTGTGCTTTGTATTTTAGTGTGTAACTGTGCAAGTGTAATGTATAAAAATAAAATGCTTGTACATATTATATATTTGTTACCTACCATGATATAAGTAGGTAATGAGTAATAACTAGACCGCGGATTATATGCATTTGCATATCTGCATATGCATTTGCATATCTGCATATGCATTTGCATATAATCGTATTTTTTTTACCAAGTATGCATATTTCATTGATCACGATGTAAATTGCATATAATCGTATTTTTAAACAAAAAACACACTGATTAAATGTGTTAAAACGCATACTATATAGACATCTAATACATACCGACCGAACTAATTGACCGGAGTAGTTTCTACTGCTGTCGTTATTTATATATCTTATCGAAAACTCGATAAGATATCATTTAATCGTTTGCACGTGCCTCGAACAAAATCAATTCGTATTTATTTTTATGGTCACATTTCAGTCTCTCGTGAATCACCAAATCGTACACGTTAAGATATACATTTATTTTATAAGATGCCTCCTATTAAAAATACGCGTATTCGTTTTTAAATTTAATTCTTAGTGCATATTTTAACATAGTCTATGCATATTTCTGTATTTTATGCTGCATATTTGCATGCATATAATAGAGTATTTTCACTGCATATAATCCGCGGTCTAGTAATAACTATCATAACTCGTGGATAAAGAAGTCACGAAAAAAGTCTAGTGGAAAATTTACCAAAATACTTCTTCTTAAACTGCAGTTCTACAGTTGTACTGTGTAACTATTTTAGTATGTATAATGTTTAGGTAGGTATACAATATATTTTTTATCAACTTTAATAACTATTATAAGCCTAGGTATATTTTGATCCTATTCCTATATTATACGTAGGTACCAATTAATATAACACATAGCTACTTACACTAGAAAATTCCCTATTACCGAACATCAGAAACAGTCATGATGGTATTATAGTGTATCGTTGTAGATTCAACTTCTACCTTGCATTTTCGAAAACTTCCACCTATATTTTCAGCTTCCTCGTGGTATGTAGGATAATGCCACATTAGTAGAGGGCGTTGAACAAATAATTATATGACTGGAGGGCGGAATAACCGAATTTCAAAACTATGTGGACATAAGTACAAGTATATTTGGAAATTAATTTTTTAAAAAAAATGGAAAATTCCGCAGATGAAGCATTAATTATTGATTTAGATGCTGCAAAAGATTCGAGAATTATTAAAAATCCAGGGTAGACTAAGACCCATAGGCGCAACGTGACCTCTAAAACGGAGGGTGCTAAATATGTGAATGCACCACAGAGCCGTGGGGGGCTTCGCCCCCACACCCCCTACACATGAGCCTCCAATGCTCGATAACTCAAAACTTTAAAACATATATTATCACACTTCACATAAATAAAAGAAAATAAATTTATAATACTTTTTTTTTTGCTAAAATGTCAGTAACATAAGGATACATTTTAATTTCATAATTTTGTTAGTAAATAACTAATATATATATAATACATTTTAAATTAGCATAATTTTTCTAGGTTTCATACAATATTTATTTAAAATAGTTTCAGTGTTAAGCTGATTTAATAAATCTTTTTCAATATTCAGCAAAGATAAATTGGTAAACCTTTGCTGAAGCATACTTGATCTTAGCCAGTTTTTTATCCGCCGCATTGTCGAAAAACTTCGCTCACAAGTAGCAGAGCTTACAGGAATTGTGATTGCAATTTGCAAAAGTTTGTCACACAGAACAAATCATTATTTTTTAATTTTTTATACAATTTTACCTTGATTTAAAGAATCACATTTTTCATCATGCCGCCGTGTATGAAGTACCTTGCTTGGCTAAATACAATACAATTTCAATTAAGTAAGATATATATTTTCTATTTTTTGCCACTTCTTCTTTATGGAAAGATGATATTTGGGTTATTACAGATCCTGTTTCTTTTGTTTTTTTATGACTCATTTTTTCTACATTTGTCAGATGGTTTTTAGAAGAGAAATGGCCATTTACTTTTGTACCAAACTGAAAAAAATTATATTAAATATTTAAAATAGACCAAGCTAATATTAATAATAATAGTTGCATTGGTAAATTATTTATAATGTTACTTTTTGCCAATTATCAAATACGGAACGAGTCCTGAAGGAATCCTGGGTACAGTTTCCTGTACTAAAAATCCGACATACATAACAAAATGCAGCATTTCGCTCAATGCTATATTCTAACCACTCAAAGTCATTAAACCATTGGCTACGAAATGATCTTAATTGTTTTCCAAATTGACTTTTTTATTTGACTAAATAGCACATAATTATATGTTTAGAATTTAGTGTTTCGACATAGTTAGGTTAAAATTTAATCGATACTTACTGCTAGGACTGGACGACGAGGACCAGTACTTAGAGTTCAAATCATTAACACTTATGTCATTTTTTGACGTACCCGACGAACAAGACACACTTGGGTCATCCAAGTTTACATTTGTGTGTTTTTTAAATAAACTGAACATTTTAAAGTATCTTAATAAATATTAACAACCAACAAGTAAATCGTAAATTTCTTAATGCAATAACACAACAGACACTCGAATAAGTACCTACTTCACGTCTTCAAAGTTGACGGTCAACAAGACTTAATATTAGTCATTAATGTAAGATTAAAGATTGTATAATAAAGATCTACCCAATAAAGGTCGCTCCCGGCTCCACACTATGCATGTTTCGCGTTTCGCGTTTCATAGTGTTTCGTAGAAAAGGTATACACACTATGCATGTTTCGCGTTTCACGTTTCGTGTTTTACGTTTCGTAGTGTTTCGTTCAGTTTTCAGTTTACTGTTGCTTAGTACGATTATTTCGTGTGAACATACAGGTTGTTGTTGTTCATTCTTTTTTATTTAAATAAAAATGAATAGTGATAACGAAGATGAATTATCAATCGCCAGTGCAATTTATATTGTATTGGCTTCAAAACTAAAAAAAAAACCAAAAACACGAAGATGGTGGACTACAACTTTATTTAAAAATCGAGCTCTGCGTATGTATAATATGTATTTTAATAATATCCTATATATTATATTATATTATATATATATATTCTATATAAATGTTGTAGATACAGTGGTAATAAATTAATGAATGACCTATCAATTATCATACGAGTGTTCCGAAAAATTCAAAAATTTTTGTCGAATGACTTCGGCAGATTTTGAATATTTACTTAATTTAATTGGTCCATCTATTTCTAAACAAGACACTCACTTAAGAAAATCTATACCTGCTCGGGAGCGTTTAGCTGTCACTTTACGGTTTTTGGCAAGTGGAGATAGTTACCAAAGTTTAATTTACTTGTTCAAAATGTCACCTCAAGTTATTTCATTAATAATAATTGAAGTGTGTGAAGCATTGAAAACAAAACTTTCTGATCAAGTAAAGGTAATTAATTGTAAATTATAATAAATATTTAATAGTATTTAACATAATTAGATATTGCTGAAAAATGTTTTAATTAGTATTTTTATTTTAAATTTTGATTTAACCAATCATAGTCCAATGTCCCTTCAATAACTTTAGTTGACGCCTCTGTTTGGTTCTTGAGTGGTGGAGATATTAGTGATGAATGACTGGGTGTTAAGGAATTGGATGGAGATGTCTTCGATGTATGACTGAACGTTGAGCATTGAGATGGCGAAGGAAATGGTTGTTGTGCATAATTTAATGTTGTAGTATTTTGAGAAGACAATGCATATGGTTGTTGTAAATAATTTAATGTTGTATTTTGAGATGGTGAAGAAAATGGTTGTTGTGCTTAAATACATCTTTTCTTCCAGCACCAGAAACTTTCGTTGTTTTTATTTTTCATCGATATCCTCTATAACTCTGGATTAAATTGTTAATTTTTTTTTATTTCTTCTTTTGGTTTTTTAAATTGTAAACCTAATTTATGATACGCATCATTTTTTTATTTTTCGATTTGCGGTCTATATCTTTTAGATCCCACAAACATCGGTACTTTTTAAATTCGTCAATAAATGTGAGCACTAGTTCATCATTCCACTCGGATGCCATGGTGACAACTAATTGACGAACCAAATTTGTAACGAAATTACGTAATTCCATATTTGATAACACCCATTTACCTACAAATATCTAATTTTATTTATAATCAAGTGATATGAATTTCCTGTTTATATAAGACACGCGAAACAACTCGAAACACAACGAAATACAACGAAACGACACGAAACAGCACGAAAAATATTTTCGTGTCCTTTGATTTCGTCAATTTTACCGCCTCGTTCGCGAAACACTACGAAACCGTTTTCACGAAAAAATTTTTCGTGAAAAAGCCATACACACTATCCACGAAATTTGACGAAAATGTGAAAACATGAAGCGCGAAACGCGAAACATGCATAGTGTGGAGCGACCTTCGTGGATAGTGTGTATGGCTTTTTCACGAAAAATTTTTTCGTGAAAACGGTTTCGTAGTGTTTCGCGAACGAGGCGGTAAAATTGACGAAATCAAAGGACACGAAAATATTTTTCGTGCTGTTTCGTGTCGTTTCGTTGTGTTTCGTGTTGTTTCGCGTTTCTTATATATATTCAAAATCTGCCGAAGTCATTCGACAAAAATTTTCGAATTTTCCAGAACACTCGTATGATAGGTCATTCATTAATTTATTACCACTGTATCTACAACATTTATATAGAATATATATATATATATTATATATATATAATATAATATAATATACCTATAGGATATTATTAAAATAAATATTATACATACGCAGAGCTCGATTTTTAAATAAAGTTGTAGTCCACCATCTTCGTTATCACTATTCATTTTTATTTAAATAAAAAAGAATGAACAACAACAACCTGTGTGAACACACGAAATAATCGTACTAAGCAACAGTAAACTGAAAACTGAACGAAACACTACGAAACGTAAAACACGAAACGTGAAACGCGAAACATGCATAGTGTGTATACCTTTTCTACGAAACACTACGAAATGCGAAACGCAAAACATGTATAGTGTGGAGCGATCTTAAGACTTACGACCAAATAATTAAATATTTTTTCAGGAAATTTATCATAATATTTTAAAACATAACATGGTATTTCAATTTTCAATAAAATAATAAAAGTTAGATATAAAAAACAGGGGGTGCTAAATTTTAACTTGTGGGTGCTAAAGACCTTTTTGCACCCCCCTAGTTGCGCCACTGCTAAGACCGTAGAAAAACGTCTACAAAATATGTGTATAGCCGTATAGGTATAAATACAAGCGGGCAATATCGGTGGCTTGGATTTTTTAACAGCCGTAAGTCATAACATAAGAAAGAGGTGTACCTAATTGAATTATTACATTTTTATAGCATTATTATTGTAATTATATAGGTATTATACATTGACGCAACAAGGGCGAAAATATGTTGGGGGGAGGCTGTACATTACACGAAAAGTAATCCGTGAGGGCGTTGCCCCCACGGCCCCACACACCGACACACCTATATATTCACTTAAAATTAATATAAAAACACAACAACAAATACTTAATTATTTAAAGTTTCTTTTTTTCTTTTATTTTCATCAATAAATATTTTCAATATGAAGTATTGATAGGTTACTAAACCGATCTTGGTATGTGTTTATCCTTAGCTGAAAAAGAGCGTTCTTTTGTAGTGGATGAAATCGGCAAAGTAATAGCTACTTGTACCATTAAATACAAATTTAAAAACACTTTTTCCAACAATTTTCTTTTATAAAATTGAAGTCCTTTATATTATCACCAATAACATTTTTGAGCACCGACATTTCGCTTTTCAAATTATTTTCGTTAATGTTTAATATATCTTGAAAATACATTTTACTATGAAATGTTTTAGGCACATCATGATGGTGCGTGGAAACGTATTCATGTTTTTCAGGCATATAAGCTAATGATATTTACGACTTACCACATTTATCATAGCCCTTAGGTATATAAAATAATTATAAACTTTAAATAAAAATGAAATAATTAAATTTTTTCCAAAAAAAAAAATAAAAATAAGAATTATATTTGAATATTAAAAAGCTTAATACAATTAATATATTAATTTGTTGAGGGGGTTATTACAATTTTTGGGGGACTAAGCCCCCCTTCCCTAGTTGCATACAATAAGTATTATATAGGTATTATAATAAATTGTATTTATTATTTTATTATTATCCGCAGTGGTTATTTTCACGTCCTGCCTTCTGATTGGTTGAATTATTGATAAGAAATATTTGGATTGAATTGATTATAAATATAATATATTATTTATGGTCTAAATATAGGTATAGTATAGAACGTCATAATTTGTGGTATAAAATAAATAATACAAATATTATGTTAGTTTGTAAGGTTAGTCATGATTCATGACAAAATAAACTAATTATTTTTGCAAAAATTGGAATACCACAGTTTTTTTTGTTAAATTAGGGGGTTTACATTTACTCAAATAAAGTGGGACCACTCTTTAAACATCGATTATAACAAATTGATTTAGTTGCAGCATCATTTGAACATAAAGGAAAAATCTAAGTAGATGTTTTTGTTTTCATTTGAATGACTTGCTGGACAGCAAGCCAACTTTTTTCAGTTAAATACTATTTTATTTCTTCTTTTTAATTACATATATAACAGATTTAGTAATAGTGTCATGTATAAACCAACATAATATTTCATATTGCCTTTTGTTTGCTGAAAGTTTTTCGAAAGGGAAAAAGTTTTCTTTTTTAGGAATACCAATCACAGTCAGGGGCGCACCCAGAATTTTTTTTTTTTTTTTGGGGGGGGAGGGGTGCTAAATTAAAATAATTTTCAAATATTAAATTTAAAAGTACTTATCTTAAAATATGTACAGAAATCTTAAAGCTTGTGTACAATCATTTACTGAGTAATTTTGTTTTTTGATTCCGGTTTTAAGTCGCGGTGATGTAAGCCTGTAAAACAGACAACATTGTTCAACAATTTTGTACTCATTAATTCAACAAATCTCACACACAAAGAAAATTGTTCTACGGTTGATACGTCTGTCATTTCATCAGCTAAGACCGAAAAAAATTTAGCTTTAATAATTTTAGTAACTAATTTTTGAATAATAATTTCATCACAACCTTCAATAATTTGATTTTGTATATTCCAGCTTATATAAGTAGCATTTTTACCACAGGTTTCAAAATGTTTTGAGAACCTATTTGTTAAGTTTTATAGTATAACTATTATCGGGAACCCAGGTATTATTAATACAGTAGAATTTCCATATAACGGTCACCGAAGGGACTGTAAATAATGACCGCTTTTTAGAGGTGCCCGTCCTACAGAGGTAGGATAAAACTATTTTTTAATAGAATAACACACGACGGGACCAAAAAAATTGACCGTTACATAGAGGTGACCGTTCTATAGAGGTGACCGTTAACGGAAGTTTTACTGTACTTAATATTATATTATATTATTATATTACATAATATATTTTCATAATCACTTATTTATTTGTTTACATATAAAGATGTATCATATTTTGGTACTATGTTATTACCGCCATTTAGATGAATATTACATTAATTGTATGTAACTGTAGCAGCATTATTTACTGTCGATGAATTGTCCTTATAGCGACTGTATGTTGTTTTTGGAATTCTGGTATGGTGCGTGACCCAAAATGTGTGATTTTAAAATAATTTAATAATGAACCAGAATGATTACATTTCATTGTACATTGAAATCCACTTATTTGAATCAACAAAAAACAATAAGATTAATAATTAACAAAATATAAATAAATAAGCTCCCTAAAACCAACGATGTCGACTTGAACAGTTGTACGACAATATCAGTTACTATATTATTAAATAAGTAATAAAACACGGCCTGCCATAAACCAAATTGTACCGATAAAAATGTAATCTAAGACGTTTCCGGTAATGAATACAGTTATAATTAGTGACGTCGCGACGATAATAATAGACAACAGAGATCTCTCCCAAGACCCGGAATGACAGGTATATAAATATATAATATTATGTTATACTTATAATTTTTCAATTTCGATGGTTGATAATTTTTTTTATATAATAATTTAAAGTCAATATAGCTAATAAAATTATCAAATTGTAAGTGGTCAGCAATTTAAGGGGGGTGCTTAAGCCCCCCCCCCCTTGGGTGCGTCCGTGATCACAGTTTTGTCTTTACCAAAATTTAATAATAGTTAAAAAATGTACCTATATTAAAGATATATAGAAAGATAATGTTACCCTTTGGTAGACCTTTTTTAGGAACTCTTGGCGGTAGAGATGGCAAAGTATCTTCTAAGTTATGGTTATTATAGTTCGTTACTATTATCTTCTTCTGTTTCTATTACTTCTATATTTTCATACCTATCAGTTTGTTGCAATTCCTGAATTCCACTATTTTTTCACTATTGTCTTCAGGTTTTTGTTTATTCAGTAATAAATCTAAATATAATACGAATTAAAAAAAATAAAATATAATATTGTACCTATATGGCTATATTTAAATAATTAAGAATAATAATAGTACAAACCTATGTCAGTAGTCGATATGTTTTTATTTTGTTCTCAGGCATCAGCAATATATTTCAATAATAACATTAAACGCCGTTCAAATCCTGATGCTTCTGACGCTAGTGAAGCTTAGTTTTCCTTCAACATGGGCACTCCGATATTTTTCATGCGCATTTAAAATTTTTTTTTTCTTCAGTCAAATATTTATATTTTGCATTTCATTCACTGCAATAATTTCTTTTCCTTTAATATTTTAAACATTATTTATTATTTTTTTAATTTTAGTATTGCAAAGTTCTAGTTGCTTACCCTCTGAAATGGAATGATCTGTTGGAATAACTCTACACACTTTGACATAATATGTTCTAGTCCACCTTTGTCCTTTCCTTTCTGCATAGAGATCAGGATTATATAAAGGAAAATTGTATATCTGTCGCAGTTTGAATATGTGATGACATGGTAAACACATGGCGGACATATACTTATTAAGATAAGAAAGTGTGCGGTTTTGAACGACGACCTGTTTTTGAAAGTGTGCGGTTAGGTTAACATAATGGATGACGTGATACAAGTGTACACAAATAATAAAGGTGCGCAATCAATAATTTACCGAAAGTATTCATATCGACTTTTTCGTACTAATATTTTATATTATGATTTTTAATTAATACTAAATTATTTTTTTAATGACAACGAAATTATTTTTAAATAATACTAAATTATTTTATTTAATTAATAACTATAAAATATATTTAATTTTTAACTGTCAATCAAATGTGTGCGGTTTTGAACTATAGACCTTCCAAATTTCCTTTTTTAACAATAGAATAAATGTGTGCGGTTTTGATGACCGCCGGGTAAACACATGCTCGTGACAAACGAACAGGTACACAATACACATTATTGGATTTGTAAGCAAAACCTCTTCACTAGATTGGATTGTTGCTGATTGTGTTTCTTCTAATAATTATTATGGTGTATATTATTATTTGTTATATTAATTGAATATACTTCCTAATCCTATATATTATATTATATCGATAATTCAAATTTACGCGGTTTTAAATTATGTATCCATATGTTTCTTATCAATAATTCAACCAATCAGAAGGCAGGACGTGAAAATAACAATTACCTTCATTATTTTAGACTTGTATTAAATTAAATTTTATTATTAGGTATTTAATATAAGTGATTTAAGTAAGTAATTGACAACTATACATTTTTTATGATATTATATGATATATTTTGTAACGTTAATGTATTTTTCAATGCAATTTTAACACATTTATACTTTAATTTTGATATATTATTTTCATTCTTTTTTGCAGGGACTTATCGTGATTCGTTTTAATATATGAGCGGCGAGCGCACTCATACAATCTCGAAATTAATACAGCGGCAAAAATGTTACCACAAGATTGAGAGCGATATTATTATTTTTCGCTTACCGCAGTGATTTTCAGTTGTGAAATAAAATATTACATGATTTTATATAAATTGATAATAATAATAAATTAATTAAAAATAGTTGCAGTTAATGTATTATAACTTTAAGGTACCTTTCTTGTTCTTCACCATTTATTGCAGCTGTTAACAATAATACATCGTCTTCATCTGCACTTGAACTTTCATTATAAATATCCATGTTAAAAATTTGCAATTTGTTGTTCATGTAGGTACTTAAAAATATTAATAATAACTAATATACGCGTACACTCGCATCGGTGTCAAATATTTCGCTTCGGTTGGATATATAAAGTGGTATTTAATAGTAATATAATACCTTCGAATTTATTGCTACCTCTTCGGTTTGAGCGGACCTTTGGCCATTATAACATAGACTATAAAGTATACTCTATGGCCATTAGGCACGGACCACAGAGAATGGAGATATAATATATATTCGTCCGTGGTATTAGCTAAATACTCAATGACAGAAACCCACCGACTACCGATTATTCGAAAACGTCGTCATTATTAACATTTTAAAATCTATATTTTTATACATATTATATAAATATGACAGTGATTTTCTATATTAAAAATATAAAACGGTGTTTATAGTTATGTTATTATATTCTGTGATAGTTATGTTATGACGCTAAACAGTATTCAAGAAGAAAAGTTCGATACGAGTTGGTACGTAACCTAACCTAACCTATCGAAGTTGGAGTCCGATACGGCCATACGGGTCGGTATACGCGTTTCGCTGGTGTACCGTGTACCGCACATGTAGCTTCTTGAACTATAGATACAAGATCTCCTATAGATACAAGATTTTCAAGGGAGAAATTGGAGTGTATTAATACGCATAGTGAAAATGTTAAGCGTTCAAGAAGTTACACGTGCGATATACAAGCGTTACCTACCGACTCGCATCGGATTACTTCGATACTATAGACGGTACGTACTACGTAACTATTCCTATCGATAGTACTCGATACGTTTCGAATTTTTCTACTTGAAAATCTCGAGTTGTCAGAGTACAACAAATTCGTACTCTCCGTACGAAAACGACGCAACGAGTGCGAATATGACGCGGGCGATGGGCGGACGGACATTGCGTAAAATACAAATTTCGCGGTTGCCGCCTATTTCTTAGCTTTGGCAACGTTGCGCGGCGGCAGCGTTGCCGGATCGTGTGATCAAACAAAAAAAGTCAATGCACTCGTCTGCCGCGGCTGTGGACTGGTCTCCATGTCGCCACCGACCGACGCCGCCGCCGTCATCGCGTACTTGTGACTTGTGTGTACCGTGTACGTGAAATTTCGTGCAAGTCCGAATCGTCCACGACACGCACACACCAATCCGCATACACACATCCACCAGTACACTACTACTACTACTACTACTACACACACACACACACACACACACACACACGTTCTCAGACGCTACGCCGCTCCGACCCGACTTCGATTAATCTTTTACGCGCACGGCGTTCCCTTACCGGCGGCGGTGTGTAGTTTCTTTGCGCGTGTGTCGGTGGTCCGTCGTCGCCGTTTTGCTGAATTCACGCCGAAATCGTAACCGACGGTCGCCGTCACTGTTATGCGTTCGGTTTCCGTCCGACAAAACCGACGGGATCGCCGCAGCGCATGACCCTATAGCCGGCAGACGCCGATCCGCCAAGAACCCGACGAACCACCGTCCACCACCCGCTCGGCGATTCGGTCGTTTCGCGGCTACTATAACGCGACTTGACTTGAATATTTCGCACACATCGTTTTCACCTCTCCGCCACCGTCACGACTACCATCACGACTGGCACACGCCGGACTGTCCGATACCGTCGATTTATCAATATATTGTCATAGATTGCCCGCACTATACAGCTGTACTGAGATTATTATTACCGCTGTCACTGTCACGGGATCGGTAGAATCTGCGCAAATCTTGATCGTCGCCCCTACGTTTCACTCGTCGATGACAACCGCCTGACTTCCTGTAGTCAATACCTATACACAAATCGCTACTCAACGACGACGTCATTCTACACAGGACGCGACGTCAGCAAACCTTACAGCGGTTCCACCTCGTTTCCGTCTTCCACGTGAGCAGAAAACATGGCCGGTAATTATTCACTCTGTTCTGTTATTATATTTTGTTATAATATGCGCACACGCTATCACGGACACCGGGGAACGGATTCTGCCGATGATCGCGTGTCCGTCGATCGCACCGGAAATAACAGCGAGGTTTCGAGACGCGTTAACCGCCGTCGTGTTTCCGTTTCCGTAGGTATTATCTACGTATTCCATTTTCCGACGCGATTCCAGCGTTCCATAGGACTGGTGGTAGCCTTCGTGAAATATTTTTTAATTTTGTTGTACCCATAGGTCGACATTTTCTCAGATGTTGTTAAACGGCAGGAAAGTTAACTGTAATTGTATGTATTTACTATATATGATTCTGTTTTACATATCTGCCTGACGGCAGACAGACATACATTTATGAATGGCCTACTTATCCGCCACATAATTGTAATACCTATAGATATGCTACTTTAATTACTGAATTCCTCTACCTAGGTTACTCAGAATTTCACATTTTGTCTCTTTTAAATGCCAATCAGTAGACTTATTACCTAGATGGGTACCCATAGATTTTTAAATCATTTGGTGCATATGTTTTGATTACCTTCAAATCAGCTGTGATTTGTGAAATAAAAATTTTGTTCTGATTTGATTCATTTTAAAATTGGTTAGTTAATTCTTATCTTATTGGATATTGTTGTGGAATACACAAATACATTAATACAAGTGATTTATACTTAGGTACCTAAACGTTTAGTCCATAATTTTTGATCCATCTTCAAATAAGCTTTTTTATTCATTCTCAATCAGCTTAGGCTGTACTAGATATATCCAGGGGTTACCTATCACTCAAACTTTCATTCCAACTGTATCTTACTAATTTCAATCATAACTTTTAAGTAAACATATCTAGGTAGTTGATTCTTGTTTGTCGTTAGTTAGAATAAAACAATAAAATTGTATACCTAGTACTTACAAGTATTTATTTTATTATCTACCTATAAAAACAATTTAACCTAACCTCAAAATCCCCGTAAAAAACTAAAAACATTAAGTTATTACAAGGTATTATGTACATACGTATATTTTCAACTTTTTAGTGCTCAATGTACCTATATTTATTAATTTCAAATATATTACATCTGATTTGTTAACTTTATTACTTATGCTCTAATATTGAGGTTGATGACTTAAGTAGATATATATCATCCGCATGTGCTTTGCCGCTTTGGTATCTATTTGGAAGACAAAATGATAATCAATGCTGCACGTTTAAATTTGGTGATCCATACTTTGTCGGTGATTAAACAATCCAGTCAAGGATATTATACAAATATCTTAAGGCGTGTTTATATTGGTGTATCAAAACGACAAACTGTTACGTGTTCACATCATATCCTTACTCAATTATTGACATTCAATAGATTGCCTAAATTGATGAGCGTAAAATACTTGTATGCTACTGTATACTGTTTTGTTACTCGGGTGTGTAAGCGTTGTTACAATTTTCCATTTTATTATACAGGTGTGGTACACAACCTAAAACATAAATTTGATCTATTTTTAACCTTAAATTATTTTAAATAGAAGTAGCTTACTTATAATCTTTATTCATTATTATTTAGTGTAATTTAATAAACCTAGATACCTACCTCTATTTAGATTTTGCTTTTTTTGACATTTTAAGATAGGTTTTTTTATTCTTACTTACCTATCTAAATATGATACTTCATTAATTTGATAACAGTAGGAACTAGGTACTTAGATGATACACTGATACCTATAGGCTATAATAATTAATAATACTTACATATTAAGACAGTGTATGTGCGTGTGTGCGAGAACTAATTTGCATTCCATATTAATTATCTATTTACCAATATTAGTACTTTCCTATTTAATAATTTTTTAGACTTAAATTCTTAACCATATATATTATTATTTATGAATCAAGCTTATCTAACATTAGTTTTAAAATTTTCACCATAAAATATAGTATTTTTAAGATTCATTCAAAAATTATCAATATCTAGGTAGGTAGGTTCTTATTATTTATTTATTGAGTTCTTATTATCATTATATTACTACCGGTATTAGGTAATTATTAAAAACAAGTTATTTTAAATAACAATTTTACTTATTGTTAGGTTTTGGCAAGGTTGTGGTATCTACTATAATATGTCTATACTCTATATTCACCAAATATATTAGTTAAGTACTAGGAGCTCGGGTACAACCAGTTAGATAGAAACCCAAGTAGATATTAGTACATCAAACTAAAAATTATTTTATACTACCCGACTTTGCCTTGTAAAATATTATGTTTTTGGATTGGTTTCGCCACTGGTATATTCCTATTTTTATATTTTACCAGCCTTAACGTTATTAGGTATAATAATATAATATTATGTACATTTTTTTTTGGGTAGATAAAAATTTTAATACTCATACAATATATCTATTTTCTCCCTACTATTGTATAGACATTAGGCCTCATTATAGGAAAAACAAAAAAAGTGCTTGCCTATCACAATATATTGTGTCTGCAAGAACTGGGTAGTGTACACTCTATAACTCAGTTATCTGCATTATTCAGTGCCCTATACATATTTTAGAATTCTTTCTGTGGGAGATTGATGATCCAATAGTCTAGTTTCATGTCCTGCTAACAGAATTCCACAATATGTATAAGGTACTGTGTAATAAGGCTAATTTAATTATACAGTAGGTATACCTTGTTTTTGCAGACACATACCATATTATTGTTTTCATGTTAGGTATATTAATTTTTTTAAATTTAAATTTGTAATCTACCAATAATTTTTGTAATAATTTTTTCTTACCTACCTATGCCAATTTAATTGTTATTGTTATTTTTTTTGCAGAAGATCGTGAGTCCAGTGATCGGAAACATGAAAAATCAAAGAAGCGTGATAGGGTTAGTTACTAAAAAATATTTTTTTTTTAACAATATATTATTTATTAATCTAACAAAATTATGTCTGTTCTAACCATTTGTTTTGGTACTTGTGGAATACGTTTTACCCATAGTCTTTATTCCACTATTTTTAATGATATTAATGCTTTTGATCCTATTGTTACTCAACACGTTAACGAAGAGTATAAAAATACAAGTGAGTCTTATTTCTTTGAATTAAAATCTAGTGGTTATTTGGAACCCAGGTCTGTTATGATAGATATAGGTAATCCAAATATTGGTGATACCTTCGAAAAATCAAAAAATTGTAATTGGGGATTTGGACAAAATGCTTTAGGATTTAATTTTATTGAAGGAACAACAAATAACTGGTCATATTGCTATTATATCAAAGGTCCTGAAATGTTTGAAGATGTTTCTAATAGGTTGAGATTTGAAATAAATAAAATTGATAAAATTGAATATTTTTTAATAATATTATCACCTTCAGGTGGTTGTGCTGGATCAGCATGTTTTATACTTGAACAATTAAAACAGGATTTTCCTAAAATTTCTTTTATCGTAGTCTTTGTCATGCCATATCAGTCTAAAGATGCTATCCAAAATTATAATACTACATTTACTATTAGCAAATTGTATAGTATTTCAGATTGTATTTTTTCATTTGAAAATTCTGTTTTACAAGAAGTATGTCAAGCTGGACATTCAGAGGTCAAAGTTTCATTTGATGATTTGAATCAAATAGCTACCAAACAATTAATATCTATTTTTCAACCAGTAGAACATCAAATGTTCCCTTATTTTCTGTCACTTGTACATGATCAAAAATATAAATTTTTAAGATTAATATCATCTCCAAATTATAGAAAAGAATATTCTTCTTATGAATCAACTCCGAGATGGGAAGCAATTGTAAATCAAACTATACGTTTATTAAATACATCAAATACTGTGTCTTTTGGAAATGTTGTTGTATATCGAGGTGATACTACCAATTATGTTGATAAATTAAATTTTTCTGGAAAGTTAAATACTTTATCATTTTCAAAACATATTTTAGAGGAACATAAGTTTTTGCAAATGTTTCAACAAAGACATTTTATGGGTTCCAAATATTTAAGTGTGTTGTCAAATAACTCTACTAATGTTTCTGCTTTAAACTCTGTAGTAAAATTAGCTAAACGGGCTTTTTCCCATAAAGCATTTGTGCATCATTATATTCAATATAATACAAATATCAACGATTTTAAAAACAATTTTTCTAATGTGAACCAAATCATTAAAGACTATTATGAATTAGAGTGATTTAACACTTCACACTACCTAGTTTCATTTTAATTTTATTAACTATTAGATCTCAACATTTTAGTAATAATATATTCTAGTCAGTTGTCACAAATTAGTCTTAAGGTGTTCTTAGATATTTTTTTCACTTTATTCCTGTTTTTAACAAAATTTTTAATTATTGGTATCTATTATTTTTTTTTTTAGTGTGTTCTACTGAAATTATTGTACAAATTGAGTGTCATTTTAACAAACAATAAATCATCTTTTTAGTTATGATAAAACACACTTTCGTGTATATTATTCTTATTATTTTTTTATTTTCATTCCCTAATTAGTTGAATAGTTTAATTTTAGCAGACAATATTGCAGAAAAATGTTTGTTAACATTTGAAATTGTATGAAACTTTGTTAATAAGTGTTTGACTGACTTTTCTAAATACTGTCAGATTTACCAGTATTCATTAGTATTTAATTTAATAAATTATTTTGTAGTTGCTTAATCCTGAAATAAACATCAAATTATTTATTGGTCCTTAATATGGTTTATGGGCTTTTAAATTAATTTAAACTTGTGGAACCATGTTATAAATTAATAGATATTTAGTTACTGTAAACCTATCACATGGTTATATTTTGGATTTTTTTTTTTTTAATACTAAATAAATTGTGTATGATTAAAAATTAAAAAAAAATACTTAATATACTTACTCCATATACGCCTATTCAACTACTGTTATTATCATTAATTTGACTGTACATAAGGGGTTATCAGCCTAATATTTTATATTTTTTGTTTTATAAACAGTTATCATTGTTAGTGTTTTAGTCCTCACAAGTGTTTGGTTATTTCAAGATTTTTATAAATATCTTTTGAATTTTGTCTCTCAACATCAACATACAATCATCTCAATTTTCTTATGAGTGATTCATGTCTATTCAGTTGAACACCGATCAAGTTGAATAGGTGTACATGAGGTTTTTATATAAATCAAAGGTAACATTTTTAAATAATGTACACAAGGCCTTTTTTTGTCTATCACTATTTAATTATTATTATTATTATTGATCATAAACTTTTTATTCTTTACTTAATAATTCCATTATAAGTTATGGCTATATAATTTTTTTTTTTTATATAGTATACATTTTGGTTTGGTTATAAAATTATAATTAGATAAAAGGGGCCTATATCATTCTTAAAATATTATTTTAAACTGTTCTATTTTTTTTCCACAGGAACATGAAAAAAATGGTGTCAAGAAAGAAATTAAACGAGAATACAAAGATGAGCCCTATGATTCAGGTTATCATTCCCAGATTAAAAGAGATTACAAATTAAATAATAGTATTAAGAATGAAAATTTCTCTGATGATGGTAACTTTAATATGTCCAGCCACAAGAGGAAACAAAGTGATGACGATTTTTCTATAAAAGAAGAAGTAGCATCCGATGATGATGACATACCTTTATCAAATAGAAAACGCAAACATTCTGGCAGTAGTGAAGATGACATTCCTCTGAGCGCTCGAACAAAGCATATTAAAAAAGAACACAACAGCAGTCACAAAAAACATAAAAAAGATAAAGAACATAAGAGTAAGCATAAAGAAAAGGATAGAAATCATTCATCTAGAGATTCTAAACATAAAGTAAAAAAAGAAAATAATACATCTCAAAAAGAAAGTCCTGTTAAGGGAACAACAAAGAAAAAAAAAGAAGAAGAACCGCAAGAAGTATGGAAATGGTGGGAAGAAGAGAAAAAAGACGATGGTGTAAAATGGAAGTTTTTGGAACATAAAGGGCCTGTATTTGCTCCAGCATATGAACCTTTACCGAGTAATGTTAAATTTTATTATAATGGTAAGCAAGTAGTTCTTTCAGAGTTGGCAGAAGAAGTAGCGACATTCTATGCTAAAATGCTTGAACACGATTATACAACAAAAGAAGTATTTAATAAGAATTTTCTTAAAGACTGGCGCAAAACTATGACACCCAAAGAAAAGGAGTTAATAACTGATCTCTCATTATGTAACTTTAAGGAGATGAATGTATATTTTACTAAAAAATCAGAGGAACGTAAAGCTATGAGTAAAGAGGAAAAAAAGAAAATAAAAGAAGAAAATGAAGCTTTGCAAAAAGAGTATGGGTTTTGTACTATTGATGGTCATAAAGAAAAGATTGGTAATTTCAAAATAGAACCACCTGGTTTATTTAGAGGACGAGGTGAACATCCTAAAATGGGTATGTTAAAAAAACGGGTAGTACCCGAAGATGTCTTAATCAATTGTAGCAAAGATTCTAATATACCTAAACCTCCTCCTGGTCACAAATGGAAAGAGGTCAGACATGACTTTGGTGTCACATGGCTTGCTAGCTGGATAGAAAACGTTCAAGGGCAAGTTAAATATGTTATGTTAAATCCATCATCTAAACTTAAAGGAGAAAAAGATTGGCAAAAGTATGAAACTGCAAGAAGATTGGCGAAATCAATTGATAAGATACGAGAAAATTATATTAATGACTGGAAATCTCGTGAAATGCACGTAAGACAAAGATCAGTTGCTTTGTATTTCATTGATAAATTGGCATTGAGAGCAGGAAATGAAAAAGATGAAGACCAAGCTGATACTGTTGGTTGTTGCTCTTTACGTGTAGAACACATACAATTACATGAAGAATTTAATGACAAAGAATATGTAGTTGTATTTGATTTCCTTGGTAAAGATTCCATTAGATATTACAATGAAGTACCTGTAGAAAAAAGAGTTTTTAAAAACTTGAAGATATTTATGGAAAATAAAAAAGGTAGTGATGATTTATTTGATCGTTTGAACACATCAATATTGAATCAACACTTGCATGAACTTATGGATGGACTTACTGCAAAAGTTTTCCGTACATTCAATGCTTCATGGACACTTCAACAACAACTAGAAAAATTAACTGATCCAAATGTGTCTGTTGCGGAGAAAATATTACAATATAATCGAGCAAATCGTGCAGTTGCTATTTTATGTAACCATCAACGTGCTGTACCAAAAACACACGAAAAGTCAATGGGAAACCTAAAGGAAAAAATTCAAACTAAAAGAGCGGCTGTAAAAGAAGCTAAGGATCAATATAAACAAGCCAAACGAGATGTAAAAGATGGCAGTGTGCATTCCAAGGCTCAGTTAGAAAAGAGGAAAAAAGCTTTAGAACGATTAAAAGAACAATTGACTAAATTAGAAGTTCAAGAAACTGACAAGGAAGAAAACAAGACAATTGCTTTGGGTACGTCCAAATTGAATTATTTAGATCCGCGTATATCAGTAGCTTGGTGCAAAAAGTTCAATGTTCCTATTGAGAAGATATACAATAAAACACAAAGAGACAAGTTTAGATGGGCTATTGACATGGCTGGACCAGAGTATGTATTTTAAAATTTGAATGAAACGAAATAACCTTAATTCAATATCAGTGATTTAAACCAATTTTACATTGTTTGTCCTAATTTTTTACTTAATTTACCTGGCGGAACAGTGTTTTTACAATAATTATTGGTACAAATTGATTCTTATTCATGGTACTATCATTGAAAATTAATTTTTGAAAAACTTTAAAAATGTAAAACAAATAAAAAAAACCCCTTTATATTGTATTCTTTTACAATTATTCATAGATTTTTTCTTTTTCTTTTTGTACTGTAGTATCCATCTTATAACCAAAATATATAAGTTTGTAAGCATGTTTATTGTATGCTAGACCTTAATTTTTTTACCTTATACTACTGATTGTAAATTGTGATAATGCTCTCGTAATATGATTAATAGTATTTTGTACAAAATAGAAAACAAATTAAAACTTATTTTGATGTACTTTCAAGTAATGGTGACTTTTTAATTTTAATTTTATTAGTATTGTATTACAGCAACAACTATTGTTTTACCTATTAATAATGCCCATAAAAAGGTGGTTCTTCCAGCAAATAATATTATTAAATTAGTTGTAATTTCATGATGTATGTAATAAATGTCAGTCGTAATATTTTTTAATGTAATACAAAATTTGTACAGAATTATATTGAATTTTAAATTAAAAGCTTAACAAATTTAAATGTTATTATCATTTTCATATTTTTTTTAAACCAATTAAGAAAAACGTTATGATTGAAAAAATATATTCAATATAAGTTATATATTATACGTATATATAATAAAAAAGAAGTAGGTACCTACACACTTGTTTATATTATGTATGATTTCAAATGTAATGGTTTCAATTCAAATAAAATAATTCATTCAATTTGTTTGTATTTTCTTTTAAGTTTTACATTTTTAATACTTAGTTTTTTCCTCACTAAAGTTGTGCTATATTCATAAATCAAAAGCTCCAATTAAAATGCAAATCCTCTTAGGACACCCTTCATGTTATATATGATTAGTGATGACTATACATGAATTACGTACTTATTATATTAACTTAAATCATAGTCATTTTCACTTATTAGTCAACTTTTAATTGTATATTGTGTAAAAACGAATTACTTACTAGGCATTGGCGTGGCGACAGTAATAACATTATATTGTATTAACATTTAAAATTCAAAATCAATATTACTTAACATGAATATAAAAAAATTAAATGTATTTATCATAGACCACAATACTGGGGAACTATTTTTATTTTAGTTAAAATTGCGGCGCAATTCATTTAAAAAATTGGTGTTGCTAACCGCCTATTTTGCAGTCTTATATAATAATTAGTTATATCCTTGGATTACACAGTGAACGACTTCGCCCAACCCCCCTCATTCAATAATCACTTGTTTAATAAACCTTTGTACATATTAAATAAATCAAATTAAATAAGAACTAATTATGATGGTGTTGATTCAAAACTGAGTGTGCTAAGCACATTCATTCCCCAACCCAAAATTGCACCCGTAATTGTAGTGACATGCAAATTGTAATATGCAATTCGTGTCGGGATATTATTTAAATAGTCTGAATACTTTGTTGAAGAGTATCTAGTCGTTTGAGTCCAATTGATATTATCTTTCATTAAAACAATTGGTTGATTTTACTCGTACTGACATACAGACATGTTTCAAATATTACGCTCGAATGCGAACTTCTCAATAAATCAATCTATAACATTATGACTATTCAAAACGTAGTAAACTATTAAGTTATTTTTATCGCTCTAAATAAGAATGAAAATATTACAGCGACCAATAAGTTGAACACGTACAAGCTAGGTACCAAGTATAGCACGGCAGCAATAAATGATTATTATATTAATTATTAGTTGCGAGCAATAAACCTACACGTGTGATTGCCACTTGAACAAATGTCAAATACAATAAAAATATCCTGACAATGTTTTTGTCGATAATCTGTTTGTATAGTTCTTAACAGTTTTTTTTTTGTGGTAAATAATATTATGTATAGTTATAAATTTAATATTACCGAGACGTATCAGTATCGTTTTAGGCGCAACGTTATGCTTCACAGGTTACATGTTAAAGTCGTAGGGTTGCTAAAAACTCGCCCTTTGTTCCTTCCGCTTTTATAGAATGTCAATGATAATAACGTGACTTATTTTTACATTCTTACATACGATGGCTTGAGCGTGATTGTAGTGAACTGTCGGAAAACTGCAAAATATTATTGTATTTTACCGATGTCCGATATCTCGGTTCTCGGGAGTATCGAATAGGCAATTTGTCGTGCTTGGTCTACAATAATTAATATACACAATAATACCTATCTATTATTATTTTTTTGTTTTCAGAGTAAATATCATTTTTATTTTACTATAATGCACGTATTTATATTATATAAAATTCTCCATACACTTATTATTATAGTTTCTTAAAGGTTTTTGGTCATGCAGTGTCTCTAACGTCATTAGGTAGGTGCCTACAAACTTTCATCAAGTGACACAATTTGTAACATTTTGTTCCATGTACGTATGTAGATAAACAGGGTGTCCCTTGAAGGGGCGTATATCGGTTGCACCGAAATTACCTTTTTACTTGTAAAAAATCTATCGATCGCCCCGCGTATCAACTCCGCCGAGTTCCATCAATCAACCGGTTGAATATTTGTAAATTATTTATTTTAAAAATAACCACATGCAAAAGGCATTACATTTATGTTAATGCTATTTTATGATATAAAATATGTTTTATTTCATTAGTAGATACACACTATAACTAACTGAAATTTGTAGTTAACTCGTAACAAGTTAAGTTGAAGTAGAATATTACCTGAACAATTAACATATAACTTAAACTTTGAACTGTTCAACTGTACCTAACATATTATATGATATACACGGCTATATTTATTCCAGCAGAAATCGCTTATTATCGCAGCGGTTTTCATATCTTAATCAATATTTTTTTTTACCACACCATAATACGGCAAACGTTTTTGACGATTCTTTTATAAAAAAAATCAATAGATTCTCTTACATGAAACTGGTTTTAAACCACTATTTTAAAAACTGACCTTATTGTATATTTTACTACCCTAATTTATTTTTACCATACCATATGGAATATACCATACCTATGTATTTTAATTATTTTGTATATTATATTATAAAACTCTATTTAAAAATATGACGATTTTACTTAATTTTGTAAAAATTATTATTATTTTATTATTTTTATAAATATTGTCCGCCTGTGGACGACAAAGTTTGAATTATTTTTTGAAATGTTTTTATTTAAATAAAACTTACTTTACTATTATGGCGAACTGAGTGTACATATACTGTTAAAAAAAAAACTCTGTATAATACGATACATTTGTTATTATTTAATAAACAGTCAGCGGAATCAACATAAACAAAAATCCGGTGGAATTAATAACAAAATGGCAGAGTCCTTAAAATCCCGCTTGAGGATATTACCCATCTGCCGTAGATACAAAAACCGGTGATATGCTGTCTTACCTATAAACAAAAAATATTATTAAAAATCATGAGATTAATGAAAATAAAATGTTGAAAAGTCAAAATTTTCACAAAAATAAATTCTATAAAATCTTTAATTATTTCAAAAATAAAAAAATAATTAACTTTTTTACCAAATAATTTAATTAAATAAAAAATTAAATATCTGTAGTCCTTGTCTTTTTGAGTCTAATAAAATAACAGATTTATGATATATTTATTATCTCAGGAGATATCGCAATGGGTAAATCCTACTGTATTGTACGTATGTTTTATATGTAGTATTATTGTTTTATCCAAAATCGGCACTTGAATTTTCAACAGTACTTAGAACCCATACTTTAGGGCAGTTTAAATGCATTTTGAGGGGGATTCATTGAGGGCAGTTTTTTTCATAGATGCCTACATACCGGAAACATACATAGGTATTAAAATAAACAAGACAATATAAGAATATTTCGTAATAGTAATAATAATAATTATTATTATTATGTCGTTCCGGTGAATTATATTATGTGCATGACGCGTCCTCGAGTGTTATACACGTAGTGTACATACATAAATGTCGTTAAATTTAACTATTAATTTTTTTTTTTTATAAATGTATAGTATATATTTTGGATACGTCGCTCAACATATTCTATAATACAGATAATGTATTATATTTATATATCAATATACAATGCACCTATATAGGATAAGACATCGGTGTCAACGATCTGCAAATAAACCCCATACACAGGGGCCCGCCCAAAAAATCTAAATTGTTTAACGAATTTTTACTGAAAGTTAACTTTATAAAATTGACTTGAGAAATTCATCGTACAAAAACAATTATCAGGTTCGGCGTTCTTAAACATAGGTAGGTACTTGGAGAAAAAACAAAACAAATACATTTTTTTCACAACCAATTTATGACTTTCTTTGGAAACTTGAAAGCTCGAAAAATTATGTTTTAAGCATTTTATAATTACTAATTTGTTGTATTCGTATTTGTATTTGTAAACATATACCTATAATGATTGTGTTTTTGAATTTTTGTCAACAAAAAATGATTATAAAATACATCTAAGTTGGTACCTAATTGTATTTTTTTTTTAATTTTATAAAATTAAACTCAACAAGTCACAAGATATAATAAAAGTAGCAGGGTGATGCGGGGGTGATGCGCTGATTCGGCGCGTTCTCTCGCTGCACAGAATATAAAGTTAGGTTTAAAACTAAAATGTCTCTCGGTTCTTTGTGTTGGGGTCAATATTTTATATAATTTCGCCACTGATCCGTAAAATATTTACGAGTTATATTATTGCGCAAACAATGGGGTCTTTTTCTTTATTATTTATTATTCATATTAAAAATCTCAATTCGAAAAGGCTGGACAACCGTGATGCACGACGACCGCCGCATTGCACTTAACAATAAATTGGGTAAGTTAAAGAAGGTAATAATTATAATAGTCTAAGGTGTCGTCTGTGATGTCCCGTGCTTCGATATTTATTGTTATTATTCTAATTTTTACGACATATTTTGCCGCACCTGTTTTCGACCGTATATAATATCGTTTTATTCGCTAAGTCCAAATTTTGTTCGCGCATAAAATTTGACGTACGAATCGCTAATATATTAAATTCGTTAAATACAAAATATGCGTGCACTATAATACGCGTTCATTATTATTGTGATTGTTGCATATATTAAGCACATTTTCCTCTTACACTTGCGACGTACGTTTTATTGCTTAATCACAATATAATTTACGTTTTAAGCGTTTCGTAAACCGCAATAAACCTACAGATAACGTTCGAATCGTATTGCCACCGTTGTGTGTAAGTAGTACTGTGCACCTACCTATATATAATAAAGATTTTTGTAGAATTTTTACACAATATTATCACAGCGATTACACACGGCTATGAAAATGTATGCTACCAAACCTATTAACATCACGACTCACTTCATTCTGCTGTAGAGTTATCATCTTTAGGCTGTAGGGATGATAATTCAATGCAGTATGTTGGTATGAACAGCCGTAAAAAATATATTATAAAGATATAAAATATACATAAACATAAATTATATTATATGGTATACCTATAAATAATACAAAATATAACATGTACATAAACAATTCAGCAAAAAACATAATTTTTTTGACAATCTATGTATCAAAGACAAAAATAATTTTAAAATATGCTCAAAACGTTAAGCTACAACTTTGCAAATTTGAGTTTGGCAGAACCAATCGTGCAGTGTTTTTAGCTTCAGTAATGGAATTTAGAGTGAATCGACTTATTATCAAGCTTTTTATATGTTTATATGTTGGGTTAGGTATGTCCTTAAAATAATCACATTATTTAGTCATTATGAAAATTTTGATATTGTATAATTTTACATAGGTATCTAACATAATATCCATTATTAATCGCTTAAAAATTTAATTTGTTTGTATTACGGAGTCGACGCATTCGGCGGTTATGTCATCCTCATAAAACAGATTAATTGAAAAAAATTTTAGTTATTTGTTCAGACTTTTCAACATAAGAAATATGATTTTTTGTTCGCACTAGTTGTATAATAGGTATAGGAACATAACACATTTTTATGGAATTCAATTTCTTTTACAAAGCAAAACAAAAACCACGACAATGCATCAAATTAACAACCCTGCAAGTTACCACATTTATATACCACTGTTTGTATGTTATCTTGTCGTGTTTGTTCTTGTAATCAAAAACTTTTTTTTTAAATTTGATATTTTTGTTCTGTATTAATGTCAGCGGGCTTAAGGTTCGGGAAAGACACTATGAGTTAATTTTTGTAAATATTTTAAAAGTTGAACTATGGGTTTTAATTTATAGTTGTATATTATAATAGTTATATAGCTGCATTAGCCAACAGACATTTACAGAAACTTAATATGTAATAGTTAGAAAACAAACACGGCACGAGACTGCATCCAATTTTTTGCGTCG
The DNA here is from genome assembly GCA_027563435.1 of Nasonovia ribisnigri. Taxonomy (NCBI): domain Eukaryota; kingdom Metazoa; phylum Arthropoda; class Insecta; order Hemiptera; family Aphididae; genus Nasonovia; species Nasonovia ribisnigri. Next base: position 662,062 of record JANEHU010004058.1, on the reverse strand, counting down.
CCCAGCGATGTATAAACGCGCCTATGAACGTTCTTACAATAAGTATTTAAAAATAAAGTGCTTCTGAAACTTCTATAATATTCTAATATATAATATTAGACTTAATAGAAAGTTCGTCAAAATCGGTGAACCAACTTCACAATATGCCCATACAATATAAGGCCCGTCAACTCCGTATAGCAAGTATACAAATATGACATGATATAACTATACTATCTAGTACCTAAATATACGCATATTATTACTATTACTATTATATTCTTTTACAAACACACGGTAAGCATATTTTGTTTCCCCATCCCACATCATTCGCCCTTAAACTTTTACCCATCCCTTTTTTATGTATTACACCTATAACCCACATAAACAATACATTTGTCTTTACGCCGCATATAAAATAATAATTTATGAGGCTTCGGTTATAGCGTCACAGTTTTTGCTTACCTAACGTTTACCGTTATATATATTTATTATACGGCCAAATCCCAATACCTAAATATAACTATTATTCTTCACTTATCTACGACTTTGTTTTGTCCGGCAGTCCAGCGGTGCGGCACTTAATGTCTGGACGGAGACGGAAAAGCTCCAGCTGGCTGAAGCCATCGACATGTATGGCATATGTAACCCGGCTCGGATCGCCACACGCGTACCCACCAAAAAGCTCAAACAGGTGCAGTTCAAGTTGCGTCAGCTTGGAATTGAATGCCGAAAGGAGGCTGAGTGTGCGGACATGAAGGTCATGCGGTTCGTCAATCTCAATGAAATGAATGACATGTTCCTGGTCGGTGGCACTAAGCCCAAGGACGTGATGGTCAAGTGGATGGAGTATCTGGAGACGTTCTACAACAAGCATCCGTCCCAGTTCGACAAGTTCAAACTTTTTTCCAGCGCTTTTCTGATCATGTCCGAGTGCACGCCGCCTCCGAAGACGCTCCCGGACGCCTCAAACAACGTCATAGATTTCAGGTGAATACTGCAGTAGTATACACATATTATTATATTATTATTATAGTGTGTACCATACACAAACTAACTGATAGAAGCAAAGGACAATTGCACAGTTGAAATACCAAATTTATAGATGGGAACAATGTTGATCTATTTTTAAAAGTGGTATTTTTTTAGATTCTGAGCGGAGCAATGTATATGTATTGATTTTACAATGATGTGTGTGTTTTTATTTTTTTATTTGTGTCTGTCATCACTATTTTTAAGGCAGTTAAAATGCTTATATTTTCTTCAACACCATCTTTCTGATAGGAAAATGAATCTTGTTGGTACTTTGGGCGCAAAAATAAAAATAAGGAAAAACGTGAAATTTTACGTAAAATCGGTTTTTGACAAAATCGATTTTGGTTTTTAGTGTAACTCTAAAACAAATGACCAAATGACATGAAATTTTCACGGAATGTTTATATTAAAATTTCCTATACACCATAAAATGTTCAAAATATTTTGATTTATTTTGAGCTGTTAAATGACATTTTCAGTTTACAATTTATTATTTTAATCTTTTTTTGTCAATAACATTTTATTCGTTAGCCCAATAAGATTGAAAATTGAATATAATGCTCCTAGTATATTATATTACAATGGCAGTTAAAAAATATTAAAAATACAGTAACATTAATTTTTTTATAAGCATTTAAAGTTGGAATTTTGACAAAATACGTAAAAATCATGAAAATGTGCAAACTATTTTGAGTTAGAAAATTCGAGAAAAATTTTTATTTTAAATCTTAATCTTGAAAACTTCAATACAAAGTTCCCCATAAATTTGTCCACGTTTAACAAAAAAAAAAAATTTCTACCGGAAAGTCAAATTAAATTTTTATGGGTGTTTGAAGTTAAAATGTTTAAACTTCGATGGAGATTGTAGATCGATGAATTCGATCTATATAAATATATAAAATAGTATAATATTCTATAGATTTTATGTATCTTGCAGGGGGTACATTATGAATTACGATGGATGATGGATCATTTTATTCAGGACCTATAATATTGTTGTACCGTTATCGTTCTAGGAAGGTGTATTATTTCTTGTACCGTGTTTTCAACAACTATTACGTGGGGAAAAATCACAAAGACAACAAGATAACGACCTACCTGCACGAAATGTTCTTGCGCGTGTTGGACGACATTGAGTACTCATCCGACGAAGAGAAAATCGCCATGTACAACATAGTGTCAAACTGGACCAGTGTAAACAGGGAGAAGTCGCTGAGAGTGTATGGGAAATCGATTGGATCCGAAAAGGAACAAGCCAAATTATTGGTAAGCGATGTTCATGTATGTGAGTGGCTTTTTTTCGGCTGTAGGTATATATTGTGGTGTTGTGCTGTATGTTGTGATGCAGAAATTAAGTTTTTTAACAGATTTCTTTTCGGAAACGTTTCCGCTGAGTCGTAAAATACACAATAATTGAAATATTCACATTACATCAGACCTGATTCGTCTAACCTTTCGAAAATCTAGTTCTGAAGTTGTCCCATATCCGTTTGGTTTATATAGGTATTTTATGATTTTCTTTTTATTGTTTTTTCCCAATTTCCAGAGAGTATAATATTACATTTTTTTATTTTGTCTGATTGTCCGACGATAATGTAGTATATTATACGTTATGATATCAAAATAAAATGTAATATTATGTATTAGTTTTTTATTCATATTTTTTTAATTAATCCGTTTTCTGCATTCGTTACTTTAAGTAAATTACAGTTGTTTTTTAAATTGAAAACAATACATAATAATATTAACCTATCGTTCTGTCCTCCATAATAATAATACATGTTCACATGCTAGCTCCACTACTGCTGTATACACTTATGTTTTCCATTGTTTTTTTTTCCCATTTCAAGCAACCACTGGCCGTTAATCTACTTATGACCCAACCTTGTGCTCTTTAACTACTATACACATACACAGATAGGTTTCCTTCGACTCAACAATGATGTCGCATGTGTAACTACTAAAAATAATTATGCATAATTACAATTTTTTCACAATTAATTCTTGTGATGCTTATATTATTCAGTAGTCTCGAGTGCATGTAGTTATCCATGGAGTTTGAAGAACTTCAAATAATATTGAATTTAATAATTATTAAGTTATCGATATTCTAATGCTTGGTGTTGGTTTTTATATATTAGGACATCAAACCAACTTTGAAGACGCCCGGGTTCAAGGTGCTACAGAATCCAATGATTCCGAGTTTCAATCCACTCCAAATCCGGTCTAACACACCGTTGTAATATTATATTTTGTCCCTTATAAAATCATTACATTTACATTTTTTTTATGAACGTGGCCATCTATAATTGTTAAAGCTCATAACACTAATTAGTAATTATGCCACGTTAAGATTGAATTTTCAGACTGTATTGTTTTTTTTTCTTTCAAAATGTATCCTTAATATTATGTACCTGATTATAATAAGATATAACAACACTGGGAGATATAAATTATTTTTTTTGACTTTAAAATAAGAATTAAAAATAAAAATAAATAATCATAACCAGTACTTTTTGTTTTGATGTTTGTATAAATATACAGTTTAGATTTGTTTACGTAAACAAAAATACGTAGGCTGCTATACAACTGTGTAACTTTATACCTCGATGGATTTATAACTATATTATATCATATACCTAATTTCTATAGATATAGGCTGTCGAACTTATGGAACGTATGAGCCAAAGCGGTGATTTCCTGTCTTTGTCTTACGCCTTACACACGTGTAACAGGAATTTAGAGGTGTTTTCATTCCAACGTACCGCGATTCATTCATATAGTAAAGTGATAAGAATTTTAAAAACAAAATTTGAATTTATTGCCATGTCTTCATAAGATTGACTTTCCCACATTTTTTATTTTATACCCCTAAATCTATTATATAGTTTTATATAAATAAACAAATAATGATTTTTATAAAAATATCATAGCGTAAATTGAATAGCATAATTAAATAAATAACATAATATTAAAAAAAAAAAATCTAGGGTAGTAATGATTGGATGTGATTGATGGTGTGAATTATTGCACTGGTAGAATATATATATGTGTATATAGGGTGTTATTGGTGAAAATTATCCAATCCTACTCTGTTAAAAAACTTACGCACTAATACCGATGGAAATACCAATGATTATAATATACGTCCGAGAGACCAACATTTTCCGTCGTAATAAGGTACTCGTAAGTCGTAGTAATTGTATCACTTAATCCATTATACCTATATATACGATGTACCAGAAAAATAAGGCATGGTCCGGATGACGAATAATATGATGATAATTTGTACAATTATCAACTACGCGCCGGCGTTATATGCCTGTATATATATGTAATTGTTTTACTCATACATATATTTAAATTTTAATACGTCTAAAAATCGTCATGTGACAATTATATAGAAATATTATACGTATTCCACGCAGCCGACTATGCGGCGGTAGTGCTATGATGTGCTTTGTGCGGCGTTAACTGCTCCAGGGCCAATTAAATCGTGTCGAACACGACCTTCGAGTTCATACATTTTTCATCACATCTATCTCAACGATTTTACATCGAAGTACACTGTAAACACAGACACGCGTATATATTATTATACTGTACATCCGACGATCCCAAAGAATAATTTATGTATTATAGGAAATCAAAAGCATAATATCAAAGATAATAGTATTATACTTTATTTAACAGATTATAATATTGTAATATTATATATATATATATATTTGCTTTCAGCCATCGGGTGCGCTTCCGTCGTGACGGCCGTTCATAATATTATTAATACAATAATAATATGATCGTTCGACCTTTTATCTCATGGATTTAGGTATACGGCGTACTATATTTCTATACAATTTTATGATTAATTGAACAGCGTTTAGTGTCTCAATTTATCTATTATCCAATATCTACATATTTTATGTGTGCCTATACGACTATACTGTCGGCATCACAGCACTATGGACTTCCAACTATAAAAATATGTATTATATTGTACAGTAGGTACGTATTGTATTATAGTTGTGTGTACAATGCGTATACAATATAACAATAAACATTATTTCTTTACTAATTTACCATTTGTAACGAATATAGACACCTTGAAAGCCCAGAAACGTAGCGAATAACAATATAGTTTCTCAGATGTAAAACGAAAAGTTTATCGTTTTATTATATGGATTTCCAACCCTAAGACAGCAGGAGTTTAGTTACTACGAACAGTAAAGAGGTTACAACACGGGGCGGTACTGGTTTGCGCACAAATACCAAAAAGACAACTTTTTTGGGCACAAAACTACCACTCGTTTGGGAACAGTTGAGCCGTAAACATGCACATGGTTTGCGCACAGTTACCTTTTGGCCTGACCTTTTAATACCCTCTTAATAAGTAAATTATTAAATTAATAAATTATGTTAAAAATGCATATAATATAATGTTTGTGTAAAATGTGTTAATTTTAATTTTAATATAGTGATATAGACCTATAGTCGATATGATTGGGAAACGTGTCTATTATTTTCCGTAATAACAGTTTCCCATTATTTGTAAGTATTTCATTCGGTCTATTTCGCCAGATCTATATTTTGTCCATAAGTATGCGATGTTCGACTGACCTATTTCGTAAGCATTCGTTAAAATGGATTTTACAAAAACTGTTACGAATAAAGGTGTTGTGTGTATTTTGTTTAAAGAGCAAAAATATAGAAAATATTCTTCTTATTAACTTAACTTTAACTTTTTAACTCGTTAATGCCCAGCCTTGCATTTTTGCACCTTTGGCGCTTATGTCATATAGCCTTATTTTCGTGTGCGCAAACCAGTTGTACATTTAGGATAACCGTGTGCGCAAATGAGTTCCGATTTTTCAGGTAAAAATTATAAAATGTGCGCAAACAAGTTGCAGCCACAACACGAATTAATGCACAATATATATTCGGTCCTCGACAGGTGAGCGATTTCGGGCTCCGTATATGATGTTTATACCTATATTTACGTGTATTCCTACTGCAGGTCAATCGCGCTTAAAAAATCACTCTGTCAACTATACCTATAAATTATACACGGGAACCAGAGACATAATTTATCCGATGCTGTGGTGTGGTGTATTTTAATCTCGTTCGAAAATGTCTATCTCGTTATTATGCACAGACAACAAAAGCACTGCATTTTTACTGAGTTCTGTGATCGTGTTCCTTGATAATAATTAATAAATAGTGTTTATTTTTCTTGGTTGGGATTTGTTTTTCCTATTTAAGCGGGTTCCACACGGTGATTTTCTGTCTTTGTCTAACACACGCATGAGGAATTTGACGTGTTTTTTTCAAACATACTTATTGATTTAATGAAGCGATAAGAATTCTAAAAACAGATTTTAATTTGTCGTCAAGCCTACTTGAAATCGACTTTCCCAAATTGATTTTTTTGATTTTAACTTCTCCAAAAATTGAAATATGATTTTTTGTTAGTATAATGTTTTTAGGAATTTTTTTTTTTTGGAAGGGGAGGGGGGGGGGTAATATAAACAATGTGGGAAAGTCGATTTCAAGTAGACTTGATGACAAATTCAAATCGGTTTTCAGAATTCTTATCGTTTCCCTATTTATCAATCCGATACAACATATTTACAATTATGGAGTTGTGTAGGGGCCGAGGGGGAATAAAATGTATTTCAGTTAAACAAACTCAAGTGGTTTTTTGGTTTAGCTTTATCATTTAAAAAATTAGACAATTCTAACAAATATTTTATTATTAATGATTATTGGTACATTTCTTGCATTCACTAAGCAAAGTAGTATATATTAATTGTATGTTCACAGTTCGTTTTTTTTTTCACCGCGGTAATTTCACAAAGTTCAAGCGAGAATGTCTCGCTCGAGCACACCGATTTTACCGTAACACAAATCATGGGGAGATTACACACTCGTTGTCCACCTATTCGTCGCTCACACAAAACATTTTACCGTATAGAATTTTACGGGGAGATTTCAAATTTTTTATCCACGAATTCCTGCCTTGTGCAAAATATTTACCGTATTTTAAAATTACAGGGAGATTGCACACTCAAAATCGGTTTTGCCCCTTACTCGTAAATATTTACCGTATACATGACAAAACACTTTTTTTCATCCTACCAAACTAAAATATAAATTGAAAAAATTATTTCAAGTAAGAACACAGGCTATAAAAAAAATATTTATTTTTCAATTTATATTTTAGTTTGGTAGGATCAAAAAAAGTGTTTTGTCATGTATACGGTAAATATTTATGAGTAAGCGGCAAAACCGATTTTGAGTGTGCAATCTCCCTGTAATTTTAAAATACGGTAAATATTTTGCGCAAGCGAGGAATTCGTGGATAAAAAATTTGAAATCTCCCCGTAAAATTCTATACGGTAAAATTTTTTGTGTGAGCGACGAATAGGTGGACAACGAGTGTGTAATCTCCCCGTGATTTGTGTTACAGTAAAATCGGTGTGCTCGAGCATTGCAGGACATTCTCCCTTGAACTTTGTGAAATTACCGCGGTGAAACAAAAAAACGAACTGTGAACATACAAATATATACTACTAAGCAACTGAACAAATTTAAAATAAATATACAATGGTTCAAAATATGGTAACATGTCTACTGGTACTCAGGAGTCAGTTGTGTACGAAAAAACAAGCGTCGTAGGCAACTTGGCCATAGCCCATAGTACAAGTGAACCGAAGTATAAATATGTGCAATAGTATACATTTATTAAATTATGTCAACATTTTTCCTGAACTGCAAGATGTATTGGGTGATTTTTTCTTTTATGATTTAATTAAAACATTTATTTTTTTCGAACTTCTACTCCGATGATATTATAATAATAAATATTAATTATATTGTAGGTACAAGGTACCAGGTACTTGGTATTTGTATAATATTATATATTTATAATGTATAGTTGAACTATACGTACACTCGTAATATGTAATAGCCAATAGGTAATAGGAATTGATTGTTGGAAACTTGGAAACTGTTTATTTTTTAAATACCCAATTTTTCTAAAACTGCATAATTAAATATTTTTATATTTTATGTAATATTAGTTAAATACAAATGGGTATTATACAACCGAGAAGCTGGTACATATAAATCTAAATCTAATATTAATCTATAAGGTCCACATTTGATGTGAAACAACCGGCATTGCATACACTTACGGTATAGTTGCAGTACTAGTCAGTATTAATATTTAATTGCACAACTGTATAGGTACGTGATAAAATTATTATATAGTTTCAGATAATTCATTAATAATAATAATTAACCGATGTAATATAGCTGTGGGTAAACATCAGTCGCATAATAACAGCTAATAGTAATAAATTATTACTAATAATATACTTCAATATTATAGTGAATACTCGTGAATGAGTCATGTGTGTAATATATAGGTACTAATGTTCCCATGTACCTATATTATGCTATTGTCAAATATAAATGTATTCAATGTAAATAACGATAATGTTTAAAAGTGTCATCACTAGGTGGCTGCTTTTATCAAGCTTATTCATGTATTATAATTTTCGTATTTTAGCTAATACTCTTATTGTACCATTGAGGCACAGATTAACAATAAAAAAAAAAAAAGTAACGATAAAGCGTCTTATTATTATGTAACTGCGGTCGTCGCCGATTAACGTTTCCAAAATGTTCTAAACCGTTTGGTCGAAATATATTTTTAACTCAACTAAAATTGTTTGAGCAATAAACATATAATTTATCAACTTCATTCATATTAAATTGTTTACGATCATAAGACAGGTACCTACCTAATTAGTACCTAGGCTGTACCTATACACCTATAATATGCTGATACCTATTGTTAACTTATTGCATGTAGGTCTAACTACATATTACTTAGGTACCGTACTCGGTATGGCGTGTTCAGTCGAATGACGTGTTCAGTAGAAGTATAGGGTTTATTATACACGTCTATTTATTTCCACAGAAACCAATTCATAATTATGTTTACAATGATTTTATGAACTTGAGCCACGGCATATTAATAAGTAATAACTAAAACACAATTGTAAATTAAAAGTCAATTAAAAATAATAAAATGATAGAATGAAATAATGAATACAATACACAAATACACAATACATCATATACATCTCTATACGTCTCTAAATATCATACTTATAGTATAATATCACATATTTAATATTATAAATTACATTTTAAATATGTATGACATAATATTATATTTATGTTATTGTTGTATGGTGCTTTACATTTGAACGGGTTTGTTTGTATGTCTATCCCGTTACATAATCATTTTTTTATTACACTAATATTACATATTTATAACTGTTAATGCAATTCAAATTAGCTTAAATTATTTATTTACAGTAATTATTACTATTATAAATTATTACTGTTTGTATTATAATCACATAATAAATAATTTCGTTTAATCTGCAACACACAAGTGCCAATAATGTGTTCAATACAACATCTGTATTTTTAATGATTATTATTTATTAATGCTGCATGTCATATTATTTTTTAATATATACATTTTGAAATAATTTGTTCAAATAGGTCAAATATTTCTAGCTTGTTAAAACTGCAATAGGTACAAAATTATAGTTTTAAATTAAACTATTAATGAAATTGTACGTTTAATATGTAGAAAGGTAATACAGATAAGTACATGGAAAAATTACCTATACCTACAACATGCCTCTGGTCGAAAAAAAAAGAAAAAAAAAGAATTATTTTTTAAGTCAAATTCTTTCATGATGAGTGATCTTGTCATATAGTTAGTGTACTTACCAGGTGGATCAAGATCATATTAATAATATAATGCATTTTAAGATTAAAATAACATAAACACAGCGTAATTGGTAGTAAAATAGTATACCTACCTATAAGTCTATGAGTGTACTATATTTATCTATACTAACATTGTTACCGGATCTTGATAATATTCGATTATATATATATACATATATACATATATTAATATTATATTATAGTAATATTATACTGCTATTTCACGGCCAATTTATTTTACGTATATTTCAAAATTGTTATTAAATAAGAGCGTCCAATGGCAAGTACATACATATAACGCGGAAGAATAAAATTGTATGATTACTATAATATTATTATGGGCAGCAAACATAGACCAGTAGAAAATCAACTGTATACCTATACGATCTTAAGGAAAGGGGCAGTAAATATAAATATAATATATTAAAGATTAAACCCGAGTTATGTATTCTATTATAATACAGAAAGGTCAAAATAGCAATTTGCACGACACTTATAGAAACGACACTCACATAATTGCGTGTACGTGCGCATTAAAAATATGTGATAACTTTTACGTATATTATACCTATTGGACGTGTACGATGATCGAAATCGGTCGCCTTCCTAATTTATAGATATATAGTGCGTTGATTAAGTGGTATACATAATAATATTATATTGTCGCATGTATGTGACTTAAACACTTGTAAGTACGCTATATTATGTTATTTTTTGTCGCAGAAATCCGTTTCCGGTGACCGGCCCTTACGCGGTATATGCGTATAAATGCACATGCAGCAGACAGATAGTCTAAAACTTGTTATTAGCTTGGGGCAAAGATATTATTTAATACCGAGCTAAACCCAATCAGACACAATGCTTTGTACAGGCGGCTCCATTTTCGGTCAGTAATGTAGTTTTTTTTAAATTTACAATTAAAACAACTAAACTAAACAATTATTTTTTTTTTAAAATGCAATATTAGATAATATAATAAAATTGTATCCTAGGTGTGATTTTTAATAAAATTATAACATACAACTGTGAACAAATCATAATAAATATAACTTATAAGTTATAAGTTTTAACGTATTACCTTAGTCAAATAAAATAACATCAAATATGTACAATGACTTGTAGTAATGAGTAATGACTAATAGTTAATGAGTAATTAATATCATCCAGGCATCTTTTTATTGTGTAGATGGGTAATTAATCATAACTATTAAATTGTTATTTATGACAGCATCTAGAAACGCTAAACTTAATCTATATGCACCCTTCAGGTAATAATGAATATATATTTGAAGCTTCATGAAGATTGGTGAAGTCGGTCTTGTTTGGAGGAGATATCATTATTAATAAATTGCGTCGAACTATAGGCCAACAGGGGTTATAAGAGCTAAGGTTCACTCCACCCAATTATTTTATTTTATTAATTTTTTATTTGACTAAGGTGATATTTAATATAACATTTAATTGATAACTGTTAAATTTTTGTATTTTTTTTCACAGTTGTATGTAATAATTTTTATCATAAAAATCACATTTTTAGGTAGGTACCATTGGTTGAGTTGTTCTGATTGAAAATTTTAAATTTTCAAAGTTAACTGTATCGCTCAAACAGTCAGCGTTTGTTGTTCGTATTGTTCTTATACGTACCTCTAATATTTACCCGCGAACCGTCTATTATTAGGTACCTACATAACTACATAATATTATTACATAGGCACCTGTACCAACAATCGACGACGCACGTCCCGGCACTCGGCCGCACCCATTCTCATTGGAGACCGCGGGTTGCTTCCAAAATGTGACTTCAATGCACAGTGACGTGCGTATACATTATATTTGTATATAAGATACAGAGATGGTTTGCAGAATCCGCACCTGAAAATAACGTGTACCTACCTATATAATATGTTACTGCACTACAGTAAACAATTATTATCATATAGTAGGCGTGATGCAGTATAAATAGGTACCTATTGAAAATATAATATACATTATAATAGCAACAAGTATCCTATACACCTATAATGGTACAGGCAACGCGAAGAAAATCTTAGTGTTGTGTACTACGCCTCGTGCGCTCCTCCTATGTTATATGCGCATATCGCATGTATAATGATATTATTATGTACTGAAAGTATAACCTGGTAATAGGTATGCCTACAATATAGTTGATGACGATAATGATAATAATAATAATAATAATAACAACAACAACAATAATTGCGTTGTGTTATCGTGACGGTTAATCGTTTTGGCCTAGAACCCGAGTAAACAAAATGACTACGCGCTTCCTATATAGGTACGTCCTGTATCTATCCTGCGACCCGCGATCTGCGAACCCGACAAGTGTGATTAATGGACGCGTATCGATCGCAGCGGCGACGACAACCCGCGACTGAGCGAGAGGATAACTGCAGTAACAACATTTTATTATCGCTGTTGCTTTCGGCCGCAACGACAATATAATAATAATGATAAAGATAATAATAATAATGATAATAATAATGATATACCTATAGTACGTGCTTAATGATGGTCGCGCATATAATTATGACGGATTAAATATTTAAATTATAATAATATATAGGTACCATGATTTTGGTAAATTATTTTAAAACGTGTATATAATATAGAGTATAATATACTGGTCTCGCGTATATATCTGAGATCTGATGCGGACGAACCATATTATTATCGGCTGCTGCCGTGCTATTATATACCTATACAATTGCAGTCTACAGGTGCCTCCAAATCAAATCACGCGCTTCCTCTGAGCCATCTATCATGGGACGTGTGGTTCATATACCGAGGATAACATAATATATACCTATTATACCTATATTATATTGTATAATATAATAATATGTAATACGCGCGCAATCGTTTCTGCCGTAAATTTCGAGTAAGGACCTTTGCAGATTACGATCTTTTATACGACACGATATAACCCTAAATCGTTAGGTATATTACTCATTGGACACGCTTTGTCCGTAAAAAGTAAAATACGATTACATGCGTATTTATCGTAATAATTCGGCAGATCGTCCGGACTTCCTCTTCTATCCGAATAATAAAAGGTATATTTTAATAGTAGAATACGCCCTTCGTCCCCCCTCCCCCCTCCCGCTACCAGATGGCCGCTGCAGAAGGACAGACCCTGCACATCACCTATACGCGTATAATGTTACTATTTATTATATTAATATGGTATAATATAAAATATTATATTTGTGATGAGCGACGGTTTGATGTTGTACCCACGCTATCGCAGATCGATCCGACGATAACTGTACGTAAAATATTTAAATATATGCGTACCTATACGTATATAGGTATGCGTATATGATGATGTTAATATTACGACCATACGAGCCACGATGTCGACCAAAATCGTTTTACAAGGACGTCGTACTTCGCCGTCATTCGAGAAATTTAAACGAACCTAATAATATTATATCGGTTACAGTAAAAAATATGTTTTTATTATACTTATTTAATTAATCGCTTAGTCGCCGCAGTCCGACGGCCAGGTCCATATGGATCGAACAGTGGCGCGCGAACAATAGGACCACGATTTTTTGTTTACAACAGGTGTGTGGTGTCTATAATCTATATTTTGGTACACGCACAAGCACACGATAATAATATTAAATGTTGCTGCATAAAAATTCGCTACAACGACTCAGTTTTGATCTCCACCGCGTCGACCCGTTGGACTTTTGACACTAACGTTGAACAGGGCACAACGATCGCGGCCGCGGAAGATAAAAATATTATATTGTTTTTGGTATTCTGCAAAAAACAATTAATATTATATTATAAATTATAGTCGTCTAGTGCAATAACGAGCATATAACGTACGCTCGAATAAAGTTACAAATAGGTTTGGCCGTACGGGTCCCCACATTTAATATAATTCGATTTGTATAATATAGAATGTACCTACCTAAAGGTAAAAACGGTAGGTATATAATTCACGTATTCAGTCTTTGGTTAGGTATATAATATATAAATTATATGCATATAAATAAATAAAAGGCAAGAAATTATGTTAAAAAGAATAATATAATAGTTGATAATTAAAAAAATATATAGGTATGATTATATAATTAGTTAATAAAAAATTATTTGTTATAACTTATAACATTGCTTAGGTTTATATGTCTTAGCCAAAATGCTTGGAACCAATTATACATTTACCTATTACCTGCCCATTGAGCGGCAACTAGTGTCTAGTACTAAACTCTTTTTGTTTATGATAAAATTTAGGGTACTTCGGGTGGCAACTGGTATATAGTCGTTTAAAAATTATTGACCATTTTGACTTCAGGAGGCAACTAGTATGAGTCCCCATTTCTATTTACATTTAAGTTAACGTGTGTTTATTAAACATTTTAATTTTGGGATTTTTAATATCCCATTTTTACAGTAAATTGCAATAAATGTTTTGCTATTGAATGTAATTATAAATAGGTACCTATTTAGATCTTAGAACATGGTAATGGGCATATCAGTGTTTAATCCAGACAATTTTTCTGGAGTGGTAGGGGGTAATTTTTTTTATTGGTCAATCATTTTAGTATAAGAAATTATATTATTATTTATAAGTTATTCATTTATTATACTTATTTGCGTATTACAATAAATTAAGAAATAATTACAAAACATATTTTATTGAACTTGCTTAAATAAGTTCTATGTCACCGTAACGAATATTGATTTAATTATTTTTCGTTTTTTAAAAAATTAGAAAAGTTAGAAAGAAAAAATAAAATAAAGTTGGTAAGTTCAGCGTGGTGGAGTATGTCAGTGGTTTTGGAAGTTTGTCCATCGTCTCTATGGTCCTAGGACAGGATAGTGTATTATTATATTTTAGTAATGTTTTCGTAATTTGTCGGTGGTTTTTCCAGTGGCATTAAATAACTATTGAGAAAATTAAAAAATACCTAACCTCTCTAATGTACCCTCTTCATCCGATTTGATAAAGTATAAGGTACTATATGTTGAAATCGAAGCACTTCTTCTGGTAGAAATTTTGTTTACAGGAAATAAAAAAAATAAAAATAAACATCATTGTAAAACCACCAGCTTCCTCGCTCCGCTCAGAATCTAAAATCAAGTTTTGATAAGTAAAATTATATATGGCATGCAATCCGGACAGACTCCTTTAAGAAATAAGATGCATTTGGACATTCTAATTCATATTTATTTTTTTGAAATATAATCTGGATGCACTGATTTAATAAATACAATTTCTTTGACAAAATTAGACTCCCCCCCCACGGGAGTATACCTGTAGGAATCAACACTGGATGGGATGGGGTTTTAGTTTTACTTATAAGCGTACAACACAAAATATATGTCATATAATCTTGTCAAGTACTTATTATTGTATAGTGGTATTGATACATCAGCTAGTCACTGTTTTATCTCGTAGATTTTAATTGGCTACTGCATGCAAGAAGAGCTACGCGCGAGTAAGCTTTTTTCGCTATTGTGAGCTAGGTGCAGTTGCCTAGTATTGTTAGTTGATACCATTGTTCAATACTGCTGATTTTATAAATATAATAATTAGCGTCATTATAGTTAATTACAATTTGTTGATTACTATTAGTGAATTTAATTATGTATACTATTATTTATATTACTTTACATTGTTGATTTATTGCCGTAATAATTGTTTTAATACATTTTAATAAATACATTGGCACAGTGAAACTGCTATATGAACTTCTATTTAACGAAATTTTCTGTTTAAAGAAATATTTTTGAGAACCGTGACCTTCATTGTTAATCATATGTAATTCTATTTAACGAATTCCACTATATATTAGTTATATTTTTATAACTATATATTTATTTATATTTTTTTTGTTCCTCATGAGACTTTGTTACATGGAAGTTTCACTTTATATTTACTAAAAATATAAAAATATTATAGTTATGTTTACTTAATGCTCACTATAATACATTTTCAAATCAATTACAAAGCGAACAATATTATTTTTGTTTTATTAAGTTTATGTGTGAACATATTTAATTTAATTTTTTTTATTGATTATTATATTTTTGGCGACATGAGTCATTAGCTTAATAAATTATTATATTATGTATACATATTTTTTGATAACAATTTGATTAAATTTATATTTATATTTTTTAAACGTGCGTATTTAAAATAAATCGTTATTGCATATAGATATTATTCGTGAGTTGTTTATTTGTTTCTTAATCGCGTATTGAGACTAACGTATATAACTTCTGGTTTTTTAGTTGCACGACGCAAAAACAGTCACCAAAGTATTTATTTTTTGGATTTAATTTTACTTAATTTATTTAATTAGTAATGAGTAAAAAAAAAAACACTTGATTTAAAATATATTGTGCTGATAAAATAAAATAATAATATACATTCTGTAAAGGTGAATTATAATTTATGATTAATGTAAATTATTAGCCTATTTATTTGTATTAATATAATACGTTTATTCTCCAAAACAAACGTCACTATTATAAACGCTTATTAACTATACATAATATCTAACAGAATATTTCTTTGAAAATAATTCAAAACGATAAGATAAATTTATTGTTCCTATACACAAAATTCACATCCATTCTTGTAAGAACAAGAGGATACTTACTATAGTTGTTCATCTATATTATGAAAAGAAACCATCGATTCGACAAAAAGAGAAACGAGAAAGCCGCACCTCCCTAAAACAATAATTGATTTCCATTCTCGAGGTTAATATGTTATTATTACTTGTTCAGTGTTGACTATAATATTATTGTTTGTATACCTTTGTAGTGGTGCCCTATTATTTTAAAGTTCTGTGGAATATGGTAAATTTATTTTACGCCCACCCATTCACACTCAGAAAATGTTTTTTTACTATTTGTAAGACTATTAACACATTCATTTCTATACGGTTACAATGGTTAAGTCAGTGGCATTTAAAAAGAAAATAATACTTATATTTATTTTTCAATTTCTCGTATAATTTAAACATACAGGCTGGTCTGTGAATTTCATGATCTAAGGAATTTTTTTTTATTACTATCCACTTATCTCTAGTTATCTTCACCTGAGAAATTTTCGAGAGACATTATTAAATGTGCATTTATAATGTTTTATGCAATAGATCTTACAACGATTTTTTTGTTTTGAAAATATATACCTATTTCTATTCTTCCCGGAACATCTCCTCACGCATTTATAACTAATGTGTTGTTTTCTCCTCAATCCTCGTTAAATTATAGCCACATTTAATTAATTGTCCAATTAAATCCAATGTCAACGGTGATTTGTACGTGTTGAACGGAGGAAGTTTCCAAAACTTACATTAGATTTGACACGTGTGACCTTCTCTGCAAGTAAAATATATTATTTTGACCGATTTCAAATTTTCACTGCAAAAAGGTATTCAGGTAAAACAGTTTGAAAACAGTTTGTAATTTTCCAGTTTAGACGTCTATACCTATACACATTTTCCATATACATATATTAATTATACAATATATATGCCTGCACGCCGTGGAGATACGTCTTTATATACATTTACTAACAACAATTAGTAGGCATTATTAGGTAACCAATAACCTAACTTTACATTACGATTTATTTAAGTGTACAATTTCAATACCCGACGGCTTCTTCGTCATGAGTAATTGAATTTATAATTTAATTGCAAATAATGTTGTATTATAACTTGTACAATTATTGCATACTCCAACAAAACTAAACAATAGTATTAAAATGTCTAAAACACCATTATCATTTATCAGTTTTTATCACCAGCATACAAGACAATTCGTTATGATGTAGTGACTAAAGTACTTATTATAGTATAGTAGTATCCTATAGTATATAGTTCCCACTTCCCTGCTTTGTATTTTTATGCACAGTGATTATAAAAATAATTGTCTGTTGATGATTTACTTGCTGATGTAATGCTGCGCACCCATGTAAAAACATTCAGTGAACAATTTATCCAAAGAGCATAATATGTAACGCATTGACGTATCGTTGATAATTAATAATTAATAGGTATATAGGTATCTATGTATGTAACAAGTGATACTTGTGTTTTCCTTTGTATACTTAGTAATATTTTATAGTTTACAAGTGTGTATATTAATTTGCAAGCCGAATTTCATCGTATAATGATTCTCCTTGGGACTAACGATACATCGAGTATTTCTATTCTATACAATCGTTATGGAATATGGACTTAGAGTTTTCCGTATTTTTTGGGTACGGTATAGTATCGAGTGAGGTATGCATATTAAGTATAATATATATGTGTGTTAGTACCATTTATATTTACAATTTACGCAGCATAATATTTGCCAGATTTTCAGTCTTTTTTCTGCATTTCAAAATCTAGTCAGAAATATTTTAAAGACTACCCACCCTCCCATGTTTTTTTTAGGTCATCCACGAGCGAACCCATAAAAATGTTTGGTATTTGCAATGTCATAAAAAGGGTATAATATATAATATATCTATAGTTATAAATATATCTATATTTAAAATTGATATAATTTGTATCATGTAACAATTTTACTATGACAAATCATAATAAGAAGCAAAATTATATTTTTTTTTATTCAAATACATAGATAGGTACTTATTAGAGGAAATTTCTACTTTATATTATAATGAATTGAGTGTATAGTCAGTAGGTAGGCAAGGCTGGGCAAATTAATAATATTTTTTAACTGAGTTAAGTTAAGTTAAATTCAAACCAAAATGAAGTTAACAATTAAAAGTTAATTCAAAATTGTCTATCAATTCAACTAAGTTAGAAGTTAACCAAAAGTTAATATTAACTTTTTTATTTAAATTAAGTTAATTGAAAAAAAGTTTTCCGTTTTCATATAGGTAAAATTAAAATAATACCTAAATTCGTTTGCGTAATTATGTCAAAGAACTATTTATATTTTATAATAAATTGTACTAAAATAACCGCGGTATTACCAAAAACAGTCTAGTCCCATATAAGTCTAGTCTCTGGCGAAAAATAGTTTTATATAATATTGATAATAATTTCATAGTAATAAATAATAATAATCATTATTTTAGTATTTATAATATTTTATATGAAGATATGAAATTATAATAATTGAAATTGAAATCAACTTAACTTGTTTAAATGTAAAATTAACTCAGTTAATTAAAAGTTAATTTTTTGTACTCCGTAAGTTAATAATTAAGTTAACAATAATAATAAAAAATTAACTTAACTTTAACTTATTAACTCGTTAATGCTCAGCCTTGTAGGTAGGTACTAGGTACTATAAAGATGTTGAAGTAGTGGTGTAAGGTTAGTATAAACTATAAGTATAAAAAAGTAGCTATCGCGTTCAATTATAACTTACATTTTTTTTGATTATTTATATCGACTTATAGCTTAACTATAGCTTAACCTGTATTATTTACAATACCATTATTAGATATTATATACAGAGTGATTCACCAAGCATGCTCATCCCTTTTTTTTTCAATAATTTAGTCATTCGAAATCTGATTTTTGGAATTTTTAAGTATACTTTAAGTTCCTATTTTAAAATTCTTGAAATTTGCTCATTATTGTATTACTGAAGGAGTGTCCTGTGGAAATACAAACTTCTGTTGTTCAAACAAGAACACCCCCTTTCAACTGTATGTTATACAGCGGATAATTTTTCTGAAATTGCTAACGTATCAGAATAAAAATTCGTGCAGGTAGTTTTTGAGTTATTCAACTTTCTGTTTTAAGAATAAAAGGTCCATGGTATTATAATGGGTTCATAAGATATGAGAGCTATGGTGATTTGAAAATTGTAGTCATTAATATTAATCTATCAATATTAAAATATTTTCATATAATTTATGTTAATAACATAGTGATTAATTTATCAGTATAATAAATACTAGATCCAGTTTTACTTCTATTTTAAATTTATGTAAAACCATTTTTAAGGACTATTATCCTTAATACAAACATTTTAATAACTAAGAAACTACTCTTTTGAATTTTGAATTAAGTACATCAACATTTCTAAAACAATTATCTACTAAATAATTTACAGTAAAAAACTGGGATTCTTACTTGAAAAACAGAAGTTTTTATAGCCACAGAACATAAAATAAATAGTACAAAAAAATCAGAAACTTGAAAATATGGTATTTGAGCATATTTGAAAATTCCAAAAAATCAGAATTTGCATAAATTCATATCTAAAGGAAAAATGGGGGCGAGCACCCGGATTCACACCGAATATATAAACTTAATAGAGAATTTTCCGTTTATCGGCTCTTAGCCTTAAGTATATCTTTTAAGTTAGCTTTTGCAGTACGCATTGGCTATTGTTATGTACATACAATCTAGTATAATAAATTATCACCGTTGTTGGTATACTGATATTGACGGAACCTATACGACACCGATACATATTGTTTTATATTAGGTTTATATATGTACAAACAAGGCTGAACGAGTACGTGCCAACGTCGTCGTCGATGACATGGCGATGATCGCTGCAGCTTTTGGCCCGGTGGCGAAGGACACGAATTATTATAATATTATTATCTTATCTACTGTGACCCCTTTTCACGGTGTCCTATTTTGTAACAGTGCACGCGGGGCAGGCTACACATATTATTATATACATAACGAGTGTCGACCGATGTAAAATAGCTGTGACAATGGCGTTTGTGCTGCCCCCGTCCTCGCCACCTGTAGCAACCCACCGCCGTTTTCGGTTTTCATTCTCTATCGTTGTTATTAATTTATTGGGCAAGCCAATCACCGTTATACCTACCTCAAGATAGTCCATGAATTAGCCGATAAATCTTCATAGGTACATTCCCGATAGTGTCACATTGCAGATACAGATCTCAGCCGTCCTCTGACGATACTCGATAAGTGACATGACGCTCGCGCACCGAAATAATAATATACCAATAATGTACCACAATAATAGGTGTTACAAATGTATGTAGAGAAAGCTGACTAAAGTATATTGTATTCGCGCGCACTTAAATTATTATCTTATTTTGTGAATTGATATTATATGTTGTATTTACCCGTAGGTAAGCGTGTTTGAAGTCTAAAATATTATAATATTTTGTTTTGAACATAGTTAATGTGAATAAATATTATAAATATTATAGATTGTATCATTCTGACAAGAATGATGAGATCCTTATTATTTTTTTTTCCTTTACAGTCTGGATGAACTTGAACAAGTTATATTTTGGTTGGTAGATGGGTTGTGGAACAGAAATAACTAATTAGATTATTTTACAAAGAATAACATAAAAAATAATATGTTTCTTATGTATTGGTAAATCATTTACTGATAAACATTTTTATTTAAACTAGGGGAACGTGCATTGCTTGAATTGGGGAAAAATTATAAGGGTGATGCATGAGTGTAAAAAATATGACGTACCTGAATATTGAAATATCTTATTGATTTGTATATAATTATAAGGGGTACGCATAAATATTTTCTACAAAGAAAAGAGGCTCCACCCCCATGAGTTCCCCCTCAATTTCAGCACTTGGAACATATGTAGATTGACATGATAATCGTTAAAAACTAAATCTATACTTTTCTTGAAAATTAATTTAAAAAAAAATAACAACATTCGAATATTTTAAAACTGTATACACATGACTTTTTTTTAAAAGATACTGGCTTAACTAATAAACCATTAGGTACGTACAACAGTATAATATGAAATAGCTATAATCGTTATAACGAAGATTTTGTTTTGATTCTACCTAATAGTGTTTTACTAATATTTTTTTAATCATATTATTATTCCCTTCGTATTACGAGATCGAATATCGGTAGGCAATTATTGTGTCCACTAGGCTATTTTTTTTATTATATCATCATCGTAACGACGACCATCTGACATTATTTTATTACAGTGGTACCTATAGATTGTGAACAGTTCATTAAACTCGATGGAGTCCTGATGGGTTTCATGTATTAGACAGATTTTTACTATGTGATAAGGATAGCGGCATAGCGCCGAAAGTGTCTAAGAGCATACAAGACGAATATATATTATTGGAAAAACGTGATGAGTGCTCTTACCTAACCTATACACGTGAGATAACAGATAAAAGAGATATCCACGTCGTTTTGAAGGACGTGAAACTCGTTTGATATTCATATAGGCCTTCCAGCATTTTACCAAAATGTTGGTCTTACATTTCATATAAAATTACCTATAATTTACAACGCATGAACGATGTATTTATGGTGTTTGAGTATCTCTGATTCACCAATGAATAAGAAAATATTTATGTTGCATTGTTGCCTTTAGATATTGTATATAATCCACTATAAATGGAAAAGTAAATCATCAATTCTCACCAATGTTTACTCAAACTATGTACCTTATTTAGTTTTTTTTCCTAAATACTGTTGCCACAAATAATATTTGGTTATGATTTATATACTATCGTCTGTTAGAATAATATACTTTAATCACATTTAAGACCGATCTTTCATCCATCAAATGTTCACATATTAAATATGCTTACTTAATACATTAAATGAATAAAGATTTTTATATTTAAAATATTTCCTGTAAATAACGAAAACAATTTTTTTATATATATATCATTGATCAGGTAGGTACAAAAATAATACAGTAGGTATACAAAAACTTGTTTGAATGTTTATTAATTAGTTATGGATAGTTAATTCCCATCGAAATGATATCTAAAAAAATAAACTCATTTTTTCAACTAACCAATAAAAATGGGATACTTTTTTGTAATAAATTGAAGGTTATTTATTTAATTAAGTATTTGCATAATATGTATATTGATTATTGGCATATGTAATGTATAAATGATTTCCGTTGTTTTGTCATTTTACGGTGGTTTTTGAAATATCACAATATATTTTACATTTTTAATATGATCAGTGATAATACAAAAGTGTCAATGGACGGGTTTTTTTCTTATTACAATTTATTTAACAATTTTGATTTCAATATTTGTTTAAAAAATCAAAAATGTCGATAGTATTTTCTTCAATAGATTATTATTATAAATGTCTATTAGTTATTACTTATTATACGTTTAACCAGTACCTATTATAGCTAATTTGAATAGCATAAAGCTTGTGTTTGTGTCTTTCTTAAAATTAAAATGTACCTATTCATAATATTATAGTTGTTGGCCAACCTTTTTTTAATTAGCTTAAGCCGCTTAAGGTTATTTCTACAATATTGAACAATGTGATTGACTATTGTAGATTTATCATACTTTGTCAAACTAAATAGTGTTAAAAATAAAATGTAGAATAAAAATATTATTTTTAACTTTTAGTATACAGATTCTGAGGCGAAAGCGATGAATGTAATGGTTTTAATGATGTGTTTTATTTTTTATTTTTTTTATTTTTTTTATTTTTTTTATTTTTTATTTTATTGTCTGTCATCACGTTTTAGGACAGAAAAATGCTTCGATTTTCTTCAATAGTACTTTTCTGATGGGAAAGTGAGATCTGGTTGGTACTGGGGGGGTCAAAAAGTCAAAATTTCCCAGTAGTTTTCATGAGCGCCTGGAAAAACAAATAAAAAATTATGGGAAAAACGGGAATTTTTACGGAAAACCAATTTTCGACAAAATCGATTTTGGTTTTTGGTATAACTCTAAAAAAAATGACCGTAGAGACGTGAAATTTTGACTGAATGTTTATATAAGCATTTTTTACACACCATAGAATTTTCAAAAATATTCTGACTTATTTTGAGCTGTTGTTAACGGACATTTTCAGTTTCCAATTTTAGTTTTTTTCTATAAATGTCAATAAAATTTTATTTGTTGGTCAGAAAATCTTGAAGAATTTAATAGTAGGCTTCTAATATATAGTTTCAAAGGCAGATGAAAAATATTAAAAATCTGTAGTCTAATTTTTTTTTTAAGCATTTAAAGTTGAAGTACGACAAATACGTAAAATGACGAAAATGACGCAGGCCTATTTTGAGTTGAGAAATTCATAAAAATTTTTCTTTTTAAATCTAAGATTTGAAAATGTAATACAAGATTCCTCATAAGTTTGCCTAATTTTATCAATAAAAAAAAGTTTATAAGCAGTCATAATAAATTTTTATGAGCATTTTAAGTTCAAATTTGTACAAGATTAGATATTCACTCGATTTCTCATGTAGCGATTTTCTTATTTTGTTGCAATTCAAAAACGAATAATTGTAGATGCATGAAAATTTCACTAAATGTTTATATTCTCATTTTCTATACACCATTCAATTTTGAAAATATTTTGATTTGTTTTGAGCTGTTTACAGACATTTTTAGTTTTCAATTTTTTTAGTTTTTTTTTTTATAATTGTCAATAAAATTTTATTTGGTGGGCCAAAAAGTCTGAAAATTTAATAAAAGCTTTTTTATATATTGTTACAATATCAGTTGAAAAATTTTAAAAATACATAGGCACGATTTTTTTATAAGCATTTAAAGTTCGAATTTTGACAAAATTTGTCAAAATCTCGAAAATTATAAATCATTGTAATTAAAAAATTATAAAATGTTCAGTTTTATAACTAAGTGTTGAAAATTTAAAACAAAAATTCTCATAAATAAATCATACTGTAACCAAAAAATCTAAAAAATATATCAACACATTTATTTTTTACAGACATTTAATTTCAAATTTAGACAACATTTCATATTTAAACCAAGAATAATGATTTTAGTTATTTTGATATAATTTAAAAATATTATTTGTTGGTATATGAAACTTTTAGAATATATTGTTATATTTTATATACACGCAATGGCATTTTAAAATATAATTTTTTTGAGAAAAATGAATTTAACCAACTATAGTAAATACTAATGCCTATAATACTAAAATTAATTAGTTTATTCACAATAATATCATCAAATACATTTAGACTTAGTAAGATATTATAGACTGACTGACCGTCTTCCCTCAGAATCGTTTTCTTATTCAATGATATTATATCATTGGATTAAATTATTAAAATCTAACACAATCCATTACAGTGACTCACTTGTAACCTACTGTACAGCAGAGCGACATACACTTACCCGCCCTTTTTAATACTTTATATAGTCTATGATATATATATCTACATAATATATTGTATTTAAACAGAATTCGAATAATATTATTATAATGACCGATGTAAAAATATAATCTATGGGACTTTGGATTCATATTTTTTTTAAATGCTAATCAATAAATATTATTCTAAATGTTACGTAAGAACACTGCAGTAGGTATATTTCTCTTTAAAATTAAATAATGACTTGTTATCCTAATTGTCTTTCAATTTAAAAAAATCATTGTTATCCAAGAAAGGTAATATAAAGATAGTATCTTATTGAGTAATGTTCTTATAGAATTATTATTGATGGTAATAAAAATTATAATATCTATTCTAAAAAATATAATATTATAATTGTTTTATGATAACACGTTCATAATTATGTATTCATGCTGCCTATAATGTGCTAACTCCTATTAGTACTATCATTTAAGGATACTATAAAATACATTAAACGATATAGGCAGTTAATATATTATTTTAATCAATGCACAATTTATTCCTCACGCAACATGCTACCTAAAGTCCAAAAAATTTATTTTATTAATAATATATTATGAATATAATAGAGTATAGGTATATATACTATTATGTAGATCGTGACAAATAAAATGTACAAAAAATATTGGTTATCAGTGAAATTTGTTTGTTTCAAATACAATACAGTATTAGTTATTTTAAAAACTCATTTCAAATTATGGCAATTTTTCAGTGACATAATGTCAGTTTTTGATGGTTTCATTTATTTATTTCTCAGTAATATCACATATTTAAAACGTGTAAACTGTAAAATGTAATCCATCCAATGATTAATATAAAAAAGAAATGGTTTAGATGCTAAAAAACAGTAACAGTCATAACATTTTACAATATATAACTGTATAGTGTATCTATACCGTTTACGGCGGACGTTTATATTTGAATGGTACCTATAATGTGAACTGTGTTTATAAATCGTAAACACATTTCCTTCGCACATGTACTTGATTGTATATCATATGTTATTATCGCTGGCGGAAATGCGTTTCCTGGGACTGTAGGTATAAGCTTTCTAAAATGACTGTTTATACAATGGTAGTATACCCGCGTCCAAGATAAAAAAAAAACCATAAAGTCACACGATTTCAAAAATATTAATTTTTTTCACCTGCTGTAAGAAGACTCGAAGAGTTAAAATAATATAATTATAGCTTGTGATAACAGCGAATCGTGAAGATGATATTTTGCTGTGTGTAATGACAATTAGTAAAAGAATATGTAATTTTTGATGGTAAAAATATTGTCGGACTAGGTATTATATATTAAAAGATAGTACAATTTATTTATAACCACAGTATAACATGGACGATAGGCGAGACATGTTATAATATGAACACACGACATGGTGAAATTTGGCTTAATACAGAACACGCAAGACTAAGCTGCAACAGACGGACGCTCGCGAAAATTTTTAGGTATAAGAGTATTGCATAATATGTAGAGTACTTATAAAAATACAAATTAAGAGTATATGTATCATAAAAAAAATACAGCGTATAGTGCATTATTCCGCTGAGCCGCTCCTGTTGGGAAAATGCGCGATGGGTGACCTCAAGCTTTGATTAGCGTCATTATACGATATAATATTATAGTATATAAAGTGCGCAACGCATAATAATTATTATTAATGCATTTAATTGCACGTAAGTAGAATTTCATAGTTGAACATTATGTTGACGCATCGGTGGTACAGTATTTACTATTTACTATTTAGTACGTTTTGCATAAAGTACACTACATATCGTAAATCGTAATTATTATTTTCGTACATTTTTATAGTTTATACCTACGTATAATACAGTTAAAATTTAACTTTATAACTAAAGTGATCTATAATGTTGTATTTTATAAATTATATTAGACGCCTTAGTTGGTAACATATAATTGCATGTGTTAACAACATGGAAACGTAGAGCACTTAGAAACTTATAGTAAATTCCACTCTTTGGGTTACCTATAAGCTATATATTATTACATTTTCCCGGAGAAACCAACGCGGGATTACCAAAATCTTCCATGCAACATAATATTATACGAGCATATAAATCTTACTTCGTAGGTGAGGAGTGAGAATTTTTTTGGGGAGTTGGTGCGGGCTAGTAATGTGCTTACAAAGAGTTGGTTTAAATAGGGTTTCTCATAAGTTTATCATAGGTACTGATGTCGAGGTTTTATTTTAGGTTTCAGTTCTTGTACGTCTATACAAATTTGTATTTGCTGTAACTTTCACAGAACATAGAAATATAGTTTTAATTTTCTTAATATTTCAGGGAGAACAGCCTCCCCTCGAAACTCCCTACTAGCTACATCACCGTTAGTAGGTACCATTCACTATAGTATAGGTATTAATAAGTACTATGTTACTATATATTTTGTCAGTTGTCTTATTACCATATTATGTAGATATGCGTAAAGACTAAAGTTACTTACGTAATTTCGTATTTTTTGTACATATTGCTGAAATTCAAATGTTTGTTAATTTTTTTTACTGATGAATTTATTATTTATTTGTAAATTATATAATGCGGGCGTTTTTATATTATTGAATTTTAAGATATACTTGTATTTGTATAGTATATACACTGTCTATAGTACTATTGCTATATACAAACACTTATGTACCAACTTTAAAAAATACTTGCTATAAGTGCATATATACGTGGATATAGATATTATTTACATACTGGTTAAACCAAATCTACATCACTAACGATGAGAATTATAAATTACCTATAATAATCAGTAATAATAATATGATTAGTAAAAATAATATATCCTTAATACAAAGAAAATAAAAATCTAAACGCATACAATTTGCATGTATATTTAGTTTTTGTATCGTATAAGTTATTACGTAGGTACCTACTTTCTTCAACCATTTATTACTTAATCACCATATCACGCGCATTGCCCATAATTTACTTAGTTATAGTAGGCATCTATTAGCTAAATATATCTATTATTTTATTTATTAAAACACTATTCTAAATGATATTTTTGAATCAATATTCGATAGGTAGATAATGTAATTTTTAACGAACTTTCCACGGTTTGTCTATACATATTCATATTACGTGCCAAAACCAGCTACAGGTACTATATTATAATATATTATATAGTGTATATTTATACAAGAATATTAAAATCGTATTCTTCGTCAACGCGACGTGCAGGACACTTTTCGAAAATATGCAATTAAAAAAAAATCGTCGCAGTCTATGAGTCGACGTGTTCCGTTTTTGGGCAGTTACATATAGGTAATAACTGTCGGTGAAAACCGTTTTCCGTCCACATATTATATTATAATATAACACATGGCACAATGCTGCTTTCTACGCACAACAACAATATAATATGTGACCGGTATAAGTCGGGAGACTATATATACAGTCGTTTTTCCCATTGCCGGCCGCCGAGAAAAGCTCGAAGTGATTCAGCATTTGCGATGTCGAACGGAAAACGCGCACGAACACAATAATAATATTATCGCACAGAACATTCTTATCATGAGAACCACGTCCGATTTCCATAACACAGACCTTCGTGCACGGTGCACGCGCGTCCTCCTATCATGCCGAATACAATCGTCGTCCGCCGAAACGTTCCCACAGACCGGCCGCACGCGTATATGTATTAGTACCGTATACCTGTATAGTATAACATTATGACGACCTTCTTATTCTTATGACCCGCGTGCGAGAACGTAAGCGACGAAATAAAAAGAACCTGAGGTGTACAATATATTGTTTTATATGTGTGTTTACACTTGCCTTTTTTATTGCGTTTATTACGATCATTGTGCTTCGACTTTCGTCATTTTCACTGCAAAGTAGCCTTGTGACATAAATCAACGCGGTCGCGTCCTCGCGAATTCCGCCAGCGTCTTCTTCTCAATTTTCTTCTTTGTCGTCTTTATATACCGAAATATCGCCTCTCTTCAAACCCTATTTCCGTCGACGTCGGAAGATCGCGTAAAAGACAAGACGTACCTACCTGTTATCGTGACTCGATCGACGCGATGACAGCCACTTGGAAATGTCCCACCGAACCCCCTCCCGCCCGCCTCTTCTACCTTGACAAGACGGTATCTGGTTTCCTGTATTTATATCGACTGTAATATAAAAGTATACAATATGTTTGAAATACTGTAAAATTCTACACGCCTATCACCTATATGCAAATACAGCTAATGTTTGTAATATTTATCATTATCTGTTCTAGGATAATCTCTTAGTAACCGCGTGGTTATCTATACGTGCACATTAAACGCATGAGTACACAATATGTTATTTAATATATATTATTATAATAATGTACATGAAGTGATCCATTTAACTCCAGGTTGCAGCTAATTTTAATCTGCATACAAATATAATAATAATATTAACGACGTCAGTATGGTATCATAATACGTAACTTACTAAGGTAAAAGAAGAATGATTTTAAAAACCTTTACATTTTCTTATTCGTGTTTATTCGGCCACTAGGCCATATCCCGTCCCACAGCCAATTCTCTAACCATCTCTAACCAGTGCCGGAGTCTTCGAGTATGATCAACCTCTTAAAACGTTTTTTTTATTCATTCTATACCTTCCCCCTTCGATTGGTCTTCCCAGGGGTCTTTTTCGTACAGTATTTTATTCCATCAAAGCTCTTAGTAATGAGTTTCGACTCTAGCATGTCCTGCCCAGAACAATCTTCCTTTTTTGATAGTTTATTTTTCGAAAACTAACCTCAACATCTACTACCTATGTTAAAAAGTAGTACCTAATCATGTTTGTAATTTATAAATAATTTTCTATCTATATTATTAAAGTTTTTATATTTTTTCAAATACTGCAATAATAACTGACTTCAAAAATTAGTACAACCAGTTCAATGAATCACTCTGTATACATTACAGATGAATTCTGATTTGATGTAAACATTTCAAACAATTGAGCAATAACCCTAGTCTAGGATGTTTATTCTGAATTTTGTGGCGATAAAATACGTGAGTAGGTAATTCAATCATGTATTCAATCGTTGTAGGTACTTATAGCTCTTGGTAATATATTTTATAAGGGTACCTCTTATAGTTCCATCATATTTTATGTGCATGATAAAAAAATATTTGATCCATTAATATAGACATAAAATATAATATACATATAACTAGGTATATAATCATTATAATATAATAACGATGATGGTATGTCGTAATTGAAAATACCTATTATTAGTACTTGCTGGCCGTCTAAAAAAAGCTTTAAGAGCATTATTTTTTTATTCATTAATACAATAATTTATTTTCAAAGATACAACAACTGAGAACGTAATACGATTATGTCATGTTATGCCTAATTACATGACATAACATTATTATAATGTTGCCATAAACAAATAAAATATCGGTACAAATTGGTGCTTGATTCAATATGAGTTGATACTAAATATTCTCCTAAAACACCAATTTAAAATTGGGCCATATATTGGTACTGCACTTAGTGTACGGTATAAGTTAAGCCTTAAACGAAAACAAAACAAATACCATTTAAATTCAGTCATCTATTGAATTGTATATTATGCTATATTATAATAAAATAATAATATAATAAAAGTTCATTTATATAATATAAAATAAATTAATCGACAAAAAGAAAACGAACATGGTCTGTTGCAGACTTTCACGCATATAATATTATATTGTCAAAGTAGATACCAATAATATTATCGTACATTATTGTTGGTAACTATATAAATTCGATGATCACGCGGTTTAATGTGGTCAACGGGATTAACACATAGGTATTCTGGTATTATACGGATCAGGAAATGTGAATCCAGAGCACTATGCATGATAGTATAATGATGGACAGTCTAATTGATCGATAATATCGCGTTAAAAAACACATACAATATACGTCATTGTAATGTCAATTCCAAAAATAAATTTTTTGACGTTTCTATTTTTTATTACAATACCTATATATAATATTATGTTTTCGCGTGTTATGTTTTGAAAGACAAGCAACTAATAAAAAAAAAGAGCCACTTCTCGTCGGTAGATCTCGTTGACTATTATATTATGTTATTATGCGGTTCAAGGCGAACTTTCGACACACGCCGCCGTCCTGTGAAGAATCGTCTTGTGTATACACATATCGTTTCCCCACCTACGCCATACCGTTGTTTTATTACTATTATTATTATTAGGAAGCCCGTCGGCGGCGTTCAAGTCTCCTCGTCGTCGTCGCCGTCGTTATCAGTACCTACGTACGACTCATTAGGCCGCCTCATATATGCAACGCGCACGATTTGTCTGCCAGCAGTCCGAACATCGCCGTGGTCGCGTAGTTTCGGTTTCGTGTGACGGAGTTTGTATAGTTCCGAATGTCTCGACTTTTATTCTGAAAACGTTACTTTTCACCCAAATATAATAGAAAACGAGTACCCGTCGCAATTGTTTACTTGTGAACTTAGTTTAGAAAAAAAAATTGTATCGTATAATAGCAGCAGTCGATTTTCGTCGGGTTTTTCACCGGCGATATAATATGAACGCCTTGGCGACGATCTTTGTCGTTTCGGCAACAATCCTTTCAGCCGTGAGGCTGGCCCGATGCCAGGATGACCGCGTGGACAACAAGTACTTGGATCCCAACGATTATTTTCTAGCCGGCGGAGATCTTCAAGACCGACGTCGCATCCTGCAGGACGCGTTCAACAGGTTCGTACCATACGTCTATACGGTGTTATATCCTGTGATTTTATAACAGTGTGAAAATAAATATGTGT
Organism: Nasonovia ribisnigri; assembly: GCA_027563435.1. Lineage (NCBI taxonomy): Eukaryota > Metazoa > Arthropoda > Insecta > Hemiptera > Aphididae > Nasonovia > Nasonovia ribisnigri. The sequence goes on along the minus strand of JANEHU010004058.1, from coordinate 630,312 downwards.
ATTACTATATTTATTATTTATAATATATTATGTATACTTTCTAAATATTTTTGAAAACATGATAGATCTTTACAAAAAAGAAAAGTTACCACTGCAGTGTAACTTCTATTTCACATTTCGTACATAATATATAGTATATACATTTATTGTTTTGCTTTTTAGAAATATGTAATATGTAAATTAAATACAATCTATGGACAAAAACCAAAATATACTGGATTTAAAGTCAATCGTTACAAATTGAATATTTCTCACCCTTTAATCTCACATTTCATTTATTTATATTCAATTGTTGTACAATATTCTAAGTTTGACTTCTGGTGCAGGTACACGGTGCAGCAACAACAAGAGGACCGGCAACCGAGGACTGGTTTCGACGGGATATTCCAACAGCGGCAGCAGCAAACGCAGCAGCAGCAGCAGCAGCAGCAAGGATTTCAGCGGAGTGGCCGGAAGTTCACTACCGATGAACCCGAACAGAATTTCGAGACTTCCGGTAGGTTCACGTCCCGGTCCGATCCACGGGTGTCACCTACACCGTCACCTTCGATTCAACAGGGACCGTTGACGCTGTCCAACAGCAATATCCGGCAGTTACTGCAACAGCTCGACGTGGCCGGATCACAACAGTGCAACCTTAACGTGCAGGCGCAATGGGATTTCGAGACAAACGTCAACGAGGGAACACAAATAAGAGCGGTATGTTCTGTTGCGATTAATTAAAGTTCTTATCGTCACGATTATGCGTATGGAACGGCATCCGGGATGTTAATATATTATGTTATGCAATTTTTAGCATAATAATATTTTGTAATAGTTACATACCACTTACCAGCACTTAGGTATTATATAAAATATTTTTAAACTTTGGAGGTAGGATTGCTACGTTGTTGACGTCGTTGACGATATATTTTTGACGGATAATCGAATAATATATGGTTACTTGCAGATGCTTATTGCTTGTAACTTATAATACTACACCACGGATATGTCCATACCGAGGCTATCAAAGTAGTACATAAAATACTTAATTAATAAATTAAAAACACTTAATATTATATTACATTAGCGGATCTAAAAATAGTTTGATACTAATAATATTTTACGTTTAGTTTGTATTATTATGTACGTATAACAGATTTATTATTGGTGCCCTCCTGCAATTGCGTAGGTATTTATATTGATGTAGGAAAACTTGTATTCTATTGTATAACCTTTGTGTTATTTTTTTGTGGCACGATTATGACAATTATTACCTTCTATATAATTCAATATATCTCATTACACCGTGAGTAGGTAATTATCATAAATTATAGAACTTTTTGTTGACAATTTAAAAATAAATGTTTACTTATGTGCGGAACAGGTCTAGTAAAGACGTTATAGTTGTGAATTTGTTTGAATAAAAACAAGGTAGGTAGCTTTTAGTAGGTAGGTATAGGACAGACAATTATTTGGTACTTATACATAATGTTATACATTATATATTTTTTTCAAACCTTTACTTTGAAATAAAATAGTTTGGTAATGATGCATTTTAAACTTATAAGATATCTATAACGTCATATAGATAATTCAAAATTTAAGAATTTAAATTTTTTAATACTTTTTAATATCTTATTATAATATGTACCCCAATCGATTTAATTCAAAAAATTGCATTTCCATACTATATCTTAAAATATTAAAAAAATTGATTATTTTAGTACCTATAGATAAATATTATTGAATTGATTAACAAACATCCGTGACAATATTTATAGTTTCTAATTGTAATAATATTATTACTTATACCTATTATGCCTATACCTATATTATGAGGATTACGCATTCAGTATAGGCTGATTTTATTAGTTATTTTTTGTATAGAACGGTGTGAATGTAATTTTGTTAACAAAAATACGCTCTATGGGAATAATGATTCTGCAGTTCTATAGACCCGACCAAATTTGATAATTTTTTTTTTAACTAATAGTGGGTAATATTCCATAGGCTCCATTGAACTTGATTTTTAATATTCTAATCTAAAGCTGTATAATATGTCTTCAAAAATAATATAGTGTTAAGCTTTTGTTTACAAATTGTATTATATCATTATTTGAAATCTAATAAAAAATCAGAGTTCAATGCGGCCAGTGTTTATTCTTTCAGATAAAAACATACTTATCAGAAACCAACAATTGTATAAGGCCCGAGAATTTTTCCTGCAGTGAATTATTTTTTTCAATATAATGCACTGTATCAACTATCAACCCCCTTCCCTAAATACATATTGGGCAGTAGATTAGTGGAAAAGTATTATAATTAAAGTGGAACCTAAAATATAAAATATAATTTCAAATTTTATAGAATTGAGGAAAATGTGAAAAACCGACCTCGTGTCTCTTAATACACTTAAATAATAATTTTTATACTAATATGAATGTATTGCTTTAATAAAAACTATTTATTGATCATAATAAATCCTGTCGTAAGTACCTACCTATTACTTTTAAATTATAATAGTTAAATAAATTATTTTTTATTCTTTTCCTCAATATTTTTTTAAACTGTCAAATGTTAACTTATTATAATAATTTGTTCAGGTTTACTACTTTATAAGGCCCTTCTTACATTGTACATATAAACTGTAGAGTACTCAAGTATTAAATAATGTTCGTAAGATATATAATTCTAAATAGCACGTTTGATATAATAACAAGATAAATAATATTTCAAATAACCGATACATTGAACCATCAAAATAGTGGAAGTAATAACTAAGAAAACTGCGTTTTGCGATCATTTTGAATATTCTCCACAATGTTAAATGCTCAAAAACACAAAATGTAATTTACATCCATTGCATATTTGTATGACATTTATTTTATTAAAATAATTATTATAAATACGTGATAATATGTTTTCATTGTACACTAATAATTATTAAATGATAATATAATCATAATATAATGCAGTAAAATTGTAACCTTACAAATAACAACACGTTCAAAATCGAATTTTCACATAGTTTATCAATTAGTTATATATATTTTTAAATATTTTATGAAACTCAATCGTACGTATACGCTAATTGGGATTTATGGACGATTGGAGGACGCACGCGAGATCGTATATTAGGTTTAGGTATATCATAATGACCCGATCACACATTTGCGATAATTGAAATTGTGAATAACGGCGGCGGTGGTTTTTATTATTTTTTTATTAATAAGGTTATCTACAACATACTTACAATTATATTAACAATAAAACTTTGTGGTGGTGACCAGAAGCTAAATATCGCGCTCGAGCTACCTCCGAATAAGAAGGTCGTCGCCGCATCGCATTTGTAAAACCTACTCACGTCCAGCGATTTCTCGGGTAAAACTACACGATTTGTGGTTATTTTTATTTTTCCACGTCGTTTTTGGCGCGGTAATTCAAAATTGTTTACAACACAACACAACACAACCGACCGACAATTATTCAGTAGGACGGATATGCATGACTAACGTATACGCACAACCTTGACATTGTTGTGCGTGAGTGCCCTAAATATATATATATATATATACAAATATATTATTATACTAAAATATTATAATATAAAAGAAACGACAAATAATATTATTTATAACGTTTTTTTTAAATATTTTTTTTGAACATATTCAAATTCTATTTTACACACACAAACATATTTGATATGACGTACGACAGAGTTTATTACATGTTAGGTGTACCTACATATATATATTTTTTTGAAGTATCGAAATTTTTTTCTATGGCTTATACATCGTAACAATAATAAGGGTGACATTGTCTTCTAATTGGGCTCAGAGTCCTTCAACGAGTTCTACGTTTATCAAACACTATAGAAAAATCCAAAGTATATTATAATAATATTATTATATATGCTGCAGCAGTATCGTCACAACATTTTTTTTACCTCTCCGGAGGTTGGTTGTGACAAAGCGCATTGAACACCCGACTATATTACGATGGCCGATTTACATGCAAATACATAAGTTTATTGATATATTTTTTTCTTCATATTAATTCGATAATCAAGAATCTATGTTAAAACGATGGCGTGCAGGGGTTTCGTATGTGTGTACAAAATATAGTTTGATCCACTATTTTTGTCAAGCAAATGCCTGGCCATTAATAATCGTCATCGTTTCATATTTCACACAATAACTATTAAGTTATATGAACGCGCTTTATATACCGTTACTTATTCATTACACCCAGCGCTGTCCTATTGGCGACGTCCTGTGTCTTCGAGGTGATCGCGAAATGAGGATTACGGTTTCGTTGTACCTACTTATACCTAACACGATATTATTATAATATTTCACTCGTCCCTTCCCGCGTATAATATCATAGGCGCATAGTACGTACGCCTAGCTAATACCTACGTGAAATTACAAAATCAAATTAGCTCTCATCGTCTGGCGCGGCGGCGTGGCGTAACGATTAGAAAATATTATTATTCCGTTTTATCTGCTACGACGGAGCATTGTTCGTCCCATAAGCGTGAGACCAGAGGTATGTGAATCCTGACCAAAATTGCACGGGAACCCCGTAGTCAGCCTTGACGGTATGAAATCTGTGTAAGGACTGACGAGTGACGAGCGTATATATATCATATAGGTGCCCAGCATAGTTGGTAATATCCGTTCTCGCATGGTCCGAAAAGTTGCGTATCGGTTTACTACATCGCAATTGTAGGAGTGTGTACAGCGTATATCATATATAATGTATAGGTACCTATAATATAATAAACATTGTCTTCCATCGTATGAAGGATTAATATAGACATTATACCAAAATGAGTTTCGTCGTATAAAGTGTGTAATACACAACAAACATAATATTATGTTATATATATTTAGTATATTATGATCGACGATTATCTATCTACAACGTTCCGAGTGTTATAATGTACAAGTCGTACAATAGTGTAATATAATTGTACCTATAGGTAATGTTTCCGGTCAGTATCTCAAATGTTTTTAGGAACGACATGATTTTGCAAACGCGTGGGGAGGGGGGAGGATCAATAAAAAAATTCTTCTAATAAAATTCTTTAGAACTTAAAAAAAAAATATGTATTCTTATTATAAAGAAAATTTGTAATCGGAGTGTACAAAACGTAATAATTTATTAAACAAGATTACTGATGGTTAGATATTATATAAATATTGATAATTTTTAGTAAAAATATGTAACATATTTCTTCGTATTGTGTTATTCGGATAAATTATTAAATCATCAATGAATATTTATTTATTGATCTTAAGCCTGGCAACAATGTCCATTAGCTGTTTGTCGGGGAGGGGGTAATATGGTTGAATTGGAACACGTGTGGGTATGTGTGTGTCAAACATTTTTCACTGAAAACCCTGATGGCCACCCATCCGGAAAATATCTGGCCAGTGCTTGCACTCAGAACACGTTTCGTTACTGAACGCAACTACCAAGCCGCACCAAGACAGTCACTCAATGAATATTTGTACCATAATATAAAATAATGTGTAATTAAATGTATTATTATCTTATAAATTTAATAACTAATTGTAATTTAACTATTAAATGTTCAATTAGTAAATGCTATCAAGATATTATTATGTTGTAAGCTGTTCTTATTGCAGCATTACATGAATTATAATAGTTGTTCCGCGTTGAATATTTTTTCATTCACCAGGCGTTATGTGTATGCAATTTACTTGCATTTTAGCATTTATCGTATTGTTTCTATTATAATGGTAGTTAAATTTAATTAAGTTAAATTATATGTCTTCATATTTTTTTTATGCAAATCATACGTACATAGAGAATTGGATTACAAATTATAAATAATTACATTTTTAAAAAGTATTCTACTATTCTATTATTTATATATTTACAATATTTCATGTTTATACATTTTATTAATCCGTGAAATATAAATTGAAAAATGTTGCAGTTGGAGCAACAATTGTTGTATTCAGAATTCCAACGAAAAGTATTTTCGATAATGACAAGATTGAATCTGGACAATGTCATCGATCCCAACCTAAGAAGGCAGCTCAAGTTTTTGTCAATGCCAGGACCGGCTGCACTACCGCAAGAACAACTGAGTCGAGTAAGAATTTTTTAATGACATAATAATATATATATTGTGCGTAGTTATATTAAGTTTAATGAACTTCTGTTAAAGTGAAACAGTATTCCAAGATACTTACAATTCTATTTTTTCACTGAATTGGTTTGGGTTTTTTTTCTAACAAAAGACATGATAATTTTTTGAATCTCATTATATCAATACAGTAAATTCTGCTCATTTACATACATTTCTTTTTCAGTGGGTACTTTTTTTTAAACATAAAATTATGCAAATCGCGTATAATAACGATTAATATTTCGTTTATTTTTTTTTTAGTACAACCGGCTTATAAATGACATGTTAGCTGTTTATAATAGCGCTTCTGTTTGCGCTTTCGACGAACCGTTGAAATGTGGTCTTAGGCTAGACCCAGGTATGTGTTTGCAATAAGTGATATCTTGGATATGATTGTGAAAACTGTTACAGAATACATAGTAACGTGTAAATGATTTTCTTACTCTAGATTTGAACATGATAATGTCTCGGAGTCGAGATTGGAATGAACTACAGCACACTTGGATAGAATGGAGAAGAAGAACCGGACAAAAAGTCAGAGATATGTTTGAACAGCTAGTAGATGTTAGCAATCAAGCAGCTTTATTAAACAGTACGTTACTGATTTTGAATAATGTTTTCAGTTACTTGAATGCTTGATTGAATTATATTTTCCAACTTATGTTTTATCTAGATGTATCGGATGCGTCTGAAATGTGGAAATTTCCCTACGAATCACCCTCGATGAGGTTTGAATTGGAAGACGCTTGGGAACAAATAAAACCTCTATACGAACAACTCCATGCCTACGTCAGAAAGAAGTTACGTGACCTCTACGGGCCCGAGAGAATAAGTCGAGAAGCACCATTGCCCGCACATGTCTTAGGTTGTAATTAAATAATTTTGAATGTTGCCATAATTTAGTTTTATAATTCATTTTTTTTTTATATTATTAACTTTAGGAAATATGTGGGGCCAGTCTTGGGAAAATATTTTAGACTTGACCATACCGTATCCAGGAAAAAATTATTTGGATGTCACACCACAAATGATCAAACAGGTGTGTATTAATTTTTTTAACGGATTGTATACATCGTATTATAATATTATTATTAAAAGAAAAAGTATGAAATAAATGTACCAAAATAATATATATATATATTATTTACTCACAGGGATACACACCAGCTGCAATGTTTAGAGTGGCAGAAGAATTTTTCATATCGTTGAACATGAGTTCAATGCCTCAATCTTTTTGGGCCAATTCAGTCGTAGAGGAGCTTCCAGGACAGCCTATAATTTGTCAACCTTCTGCTTGGGATTTTTGCAACAGACAAGATTATAGGTTAATATAAATATTTGGAAGTATAATGTTAGGCTTTCGTGCGTTTTGTCCATAAATTACCCAAATTAAATGTTCAGAAATAGCTAGGAAATATAATAAATATAACTATACAAATTGTGAGATAAAAGCAACAATTTATGTCGTTTAATCGATAAAAAAATGTTTGGAAATTATAACAATTATAAAAATGTCTTCGAAGTAAAGATTTGAAATAGGGAAAAACAATACTTATAGAAAAATTGTATATTATAAATAGGTACACATAATTTATTTACTACGAGTTAACCTTTAATTTTTATAAGTACAAGAACATTATGATTTTTATGTACGATGATAATATAACACGGTAGGTAGTTAGGTTTACAACATAACATTATAGATACAGGGCAATTTTTTGTTTATCATGGAATACTGATTATTTTAAAAAAATGTTTTCTTTTTTAAAATGAACCTACTTTTTTGTCCTTTATATAGTACCTTGACCATACAATTCAACTGTTATAAATACATAATATTATCAAATTAATTGTTTAATAATAAACAATATTTAGGAGATTAATTTAAACTTGAAACTGTTTTGTACATTATTATTTAATATTGTTACAATCAAGTAAGTTTAGATAGTTATGAGAATTAAAAGCTTAGTACCTATCTAATAAATGTACAGAATATAATTATGTCATAGTAATAACATTTTGTTAAAATTGTATCTTAAATTCTAAAAAGCATTGAACTCTAAGAGAGTATACTATCTAAACAAAACACACGGTAAAATGTATATCAATAAATTTCTGAGAACTTCAAAAATCAAAAGTATTAATTTTGAAATATAAATAATGTACAATTTAAAAACTAGTTATCTATCTTACCCATTGCAGTAATGAAAAATGTTGTGAATTTCAAAGTTCTTTAAATAAATTGTGCATAAAAAGTTTTCACCTTTTTAAACAATGAATTTTTTAGGTTTAAAAACATTACAGTTTAAAAATTGTAATAGAATAATTTTAATATTAAATATTACTTCATTACTTATTAGTTAATACTTATTATTTAATACTAAATTTAAAGTTGGGACGTTTTATTTTGGAATAATTTGAACAAAGAAGAAACAAGAATCAAACTATTACTGACAAATATAAATTAGTGTATTGATAATTATATTAATTCGTTATTAATTATGAATGTTAAATGCTACAAGTTCAGTGAAAATTATAAAGTATATTGATATATGAGGCCTTAGTAAAATAATTAATACAATATTATAAATAGTAAATTTTGGGATATTTGATTTTTGATTTTGTTATGTACTATATTATAAGTTTGATATGTTTTTTAGAATTAAAATGTGCACCCAAGTTAATATGAAAGATTTTATCACTGTTCATCATGAAATGGCTCATGTACAATATTTTTTGAATTACAAAAGACAACCAAAAGTGTATCGAGATGGTGCTAATCCAGGTATTTTTATTACATTTATTTAGATCATAAATAATAAAATATAACACAAAATTATTTTTGGTTTTTAAAGGATTCCACGAAGCATTAAGCGAGGCAATATCGCTCTCTGTATCAACCCCAAAGCATTTGCAAACGTTGGGACTGATATTAAACTCTGTTGATGACATCCCCCATAACATAAACTATTTGTTTGGATTGGCGATGGACAAGCTTACATTTTTACCTTTCAGCTTGGCACTCGACTTATGGCGGTGGGATATATTCAAAGGGACCACACACAAGGAGAGATACAATTGCCATTGGTGGGATTTACGGTAAATGACATATTTAACAACAATATTTATTAGAAAGTAGTAGCCAGTATGCTCGTGGGACATGTTTAAATTATCATATTGTTTTTTATGTAGTGAATAGGTATAGTAAGTATTATAGCCATTAGGTATAATAATTAGATTACCTATGTTTATTTGTAAATTGTAATACGATTCAAATTACATTATAAATTATAAGTAGTACAACTATGATGAAGCCAGTAGTGGGACAAGTGAAGTTAATTAAATTAAATAGCCTTCAGTTAAAAGTAAAAAGTTAACAAAAAAAATATTAACTAGATCAATTTAAAGTTAAGGTAGAAAATAAAATATATTTTTTTAAGTTACAATATTTTTAAGTCATAAACTGCCCTTGTATTTTGATTTACACAAATATTTACCAAGACGTTTAACACTGTGCCAAAAACTATATTATATTATAATATATAATTAGAAAAAAAATTACCAAAATCGAAAAAGAGTCAACGAATCTGCATTATCTAGCTGGTTCTATATGGCACGAAAAGAAAATTAACATGATAATGATAATTAACTATAAAAAGTTAAGTTACAACTATAAACATTTTAACTGACAAAGTTAACACACAAAAATAATTAACTAGTTAATACCCACCTTTGGGTGAAACTAACATTGCCATACCTAAAATGTAGGTATAATTTAAACAAATTCAAGTACCTACATATGTTTATGCGAGTCATTAGGTTATAATGACCATGAAAAAAATGTCCAGTTAAAAATGCCCATCAATGAATATTAATTGTATCATAATATAAAATTTAAATGAATGAGATTATTTTACATACACGTATTTAAATAATTAAATGTTCAAATCAATCAATGTTTTCAATATATTATCATGTTCTTAAATGCATTACGTAAAATATCGACTTCCAGTTCGACTACAAACTGAAGCAACTCAAAAATTGGTTTATTGGGTATAATAATATTGTTTCTCCATGTAACATAACGTAACTTATAATATTTAAAATGCTCTCTCGTGGTCGATAATTTAACTATATTTTATTTCGATCTTAAACTGAAATCGTTATAGAATGGTCGATTAGATAGTGTACATAACTCGGATTTGTAATAACTGATAACTCAAGTTGTTGCAGTTTTGAATTGGGGCGTCGATATAATAGTTGTTCCGAATTGATTTTCATTCCACTACCAGGCGTTGTGTATATGCAATTTACTTGCGTTTTTGCATTTACCCCTATTTCCGTAATAACGGTTTCAAGAAGTCAAAAATAAAATTAGCGTTGTTAATTTCAAAGAATTATATGAAACAATATTGCTTATTAATTATAATAAAAACATTTTTGTATAATTAATTATTTAATCATTGTTTATCTGATCATTTTTCTATGCAAATCGTAGGTTAATACACAGATAATTTGAGTGGAAATATTATAAATTATATATTTTATGAACAATAATCTATCGAAATAACGTAGCTTACAATACTTAATGTCCATAATAAGTTTTTAAAACTAAATCACAATTAAATCAAACACGTTTTGTACAACATCGACTAATTTAATATTTAAAATTATGTTGAATGCAATATAACACTTACGATATAATTTATTTTTATTTTTATTCGACAATATTCCCTTAGCCATAGTTTATTTCAAAGTTTAAAATACAACTTGAGACAGTGTGTCTAATCTACCTTTACAGAGTAATAAGACACGACGTTTTGCGTTTCCTAAATATGTGCTGATTTTCTGTATCTTATTTCGTTCTATCTAAAGCATTATCTTAGATATTTGATATAAGTGTCTTATAATGTTATTAACAACGTGGTAAAATAATCTCGTTCATAATAGGTAATGAGAATATCGCACATGAAATCGTAATTGTATTCCGATGACACAAAATTGTGAAATTCGTATGTGTACCGTCCATGTGTTGGTATGATATGACGTGTTGTACATAATATTATTATGATTTTTCGTCTAACGTATAAAACAATATTATCAAATGATAAATGACTAGGTACATTTTTAAAAATACATGGAAGACTTTGAATAGTTAATTTTTACAAATGTTACTAGGTGTTCAAAAAGTAGGAAGATATTAGATATATCATATATCTACTAAATTGTTATTTTCTAATTTTTTCTATAGTCCATTTTTTTATCTCGAATATTATTGACATTTATTCTTGGAAATGTTGTTCGTGGCCATTATTAATGTGGAAAATTTACTGGCTATAGTTTATGTATTTATTGGTTGATAATATAATTAATACACTATTACAGTATACAATGTCCTTGATAGATACCTATTTTACAATTAAACTACTTTCGTTAGAATTAATAATGTGTCCATATTATTTTCTTATAGCTATATAGGCATAAACATTGTTGTACTATTATTTTACCTATTATTATTATTTGTATTAATGTATAATAAATTTTAATGACCTCGGTACCTTACATTGTTTATACTTCAATTTCAGAAACTGGTAATTTAGTTCATATTGATAATCACGTAATTTATAAAATACACAATCTATAATAGAATGGTTAATTTTAATAACTGGCTTGCAAACAGTTAAAAAGAAATAAATGTTTAAAATTAAAACTCACAAAATATTATGATTTTGACTTGAGTAAAAAAGTTTTGTTTTTTATAGGTGCCTACTTACCATATAATATTACAAATTTATAAATGGCTACATTTCAATAAAATAATTAATAACTATGTTGTAGGTAATAGTATACTAGTATAGCCATTTTCAATATTCAAAAATATGACTTTATATAATATTACATACTTACCTAGTACCTATATTAGTATATAATATGTCTTTGTGTAACATAATATAATACTTAAATTTAATTTATAATATTTCCATCAATGATAATTTAAAATTCATAATTCACATGAAATATTTTTAACAAGTTAATGTAAATGTCAAGGTTAGAATATAGGTAGCTGATAATTTATTCATTTTAAAAATCTAAATATATTACATGCCATTTAAATTTTATTCTCAAACATTTATTTTAAATTAATATGAATTACAACAGGCACTATTACAAGTTAGAAATCATTTTTTTTAACTTAAAATATTTGATATGAACAATATGACTATAGTTTGTGTACATATAAAGTATTATATAGTACCTATTATGATGATATAGTACCCATTATATCATAATATCATAACAGTATAAAAACACATTTTATATAATAATATACTAATTACTTACATATTATTGTAATGTTAATATATTATTACGTATAGATTACTTTATAGTCTATTAAACTATATTATACAAAAATTGTATTATTTCTGTAGGTAGGTAGGTACCCTAAAAGGCTAAAATATTGTATTCTACGAGTATATTTTAAATTACATATTACCAATAATTATTAACACGTAGTCATTCAATTTCATATTTATTTTTACTCTGTACACATTTTTAATATTGATGTGGTAAGTACCAGGTACATTGATAATATTTAACTGTCAGGAATAACAAATATTTGTGTATATGGTACTAATCACTAAGTGTTTTTATAAAAATTTTAATTATGTACACATTTCAAAAGGAATGATAATATTATAATCTGTGACAACTGATTGTCTATATTTGAATTAAAATGTAATTCGTGTTAAAGTTAATAACAAACGTTAATGTAATATGAATGATTATGGTCTTAAGCAATATGTATTATTTGTCTTAACTAAAGATAAATAAATGGCTTAACATATATGGTGATATGTGATCTGGTATAAGACTATAAGAAGTTATTTTAAATTAGTGGGTATATATGTATAAAATAACAATGATTAGGTAAACTTACTATTAAAATATATATTTTGAAGGTCTATAAAAGAATAATCATATCTTTTAAATTTATTTTAAGTATACAAAATACTTAGGTATTGATTAAAATCGATTATAATAGAACTAAATGCTATTATTAAAATTATATTCAATAAAATGTTAAACAGATTACCTATATAATTTACCTATAATTATTTTAACAACAATCTATATTCTATATTAATTATAGTTTTTATATTTCGGACTAAAAAAAAATAACTGTAAAAATTGACAATGTGATTTTTTTAAAATATTATTTAGCGAACGACTTGGTGGTGTGAAGCCTCCAGTACTCAGGTCCGAAACAGATTTCGATCCGGGATCAAAATATCACGTGCCCGCAAACATTCCTTATATTGGGTAAGTACCCATGTGTATAATTTCAAACGGTGGTTACACTTACATGATTAAGTACCTGTATTTTATTATAACACGGTTACGGTATTTCGTATTTTCTCGGCGGTAGTTTCACTAACGTCAACAATACCTGTCGCTCAATACGATAATTTCGTAATCATAATAATAATAATAATAATGAATAATATAATATAATAATATTATAGTATGTTTGCGAATATCAAATACCTATTTAATAGAACTATACTGTAGTTTTGTCAACAGGCGTCTAATACTGTTTTGTCGGTATGTATACTATATTATATATGTACAGGTGGTCTTTATATATTCCAGATATTCTGATGGTTGGTGGAGGGGGGGGGGGGTGGAGGGAGGAAACCGCATACGGACAACGGACGGTTTCGGTTTCTTCTTCTATAATTCGGTATGTCGTTGTCGCCGTTGTCGCTGTCGTTGTATTGTTAAAATACGCGTGTACACGCGACACCGGACGGGAAACGAAAGCGGAATTCATTTCAGTTTTCAAAAATGTTATAACAACCGAAATAATCAGTAATTGGTCTGGAATTTTTCGCGATCTACTATTATAGCACTAGGTCGGTACTGTAAATAGGAAAACACGGATACGCGGGATTGCGTGTGCGGATTGCTAAATAAATAATGGAGCTCATTTTACACGCCGGAACAGACCGACTGACATCCACATATTTGTCGCGTTGCGCCTACCTATACCGACTTTTCAATTTACATTTTTTTCCCGTATATTTTGTATCTGTACGATACGGAATTGGAAACTGTCAAGCCCGTCTGCACCGAATCGTTCCGCAAGCCAAATAAAACATATTTCTAGAGCAAACCTTAAGAACATTCAAGGTTGGCGTGATATTGTGGACCATTAATCGTATTGATATTATAACTTATAAGTGAGCTAACGTAAAGGTATAAGGTACAGCGACAATATCTACAAACACGAGAAAAATATTATTATTATTAAATTATTATGCTAAAGACTATTATTATAATAAAATGTATAACTGATATGACAATAATGTGTACAAATATTATTTTTATTGGTATGCATAGTATGTATCTACTATTATTATTACAGTGTTATACAAGTCTAAAATATGCTTAATTGCGTTGGGCGCAATGAGCTCGATAAAATGGCAGCAAATGTCACTTACTATGGTATATAATTACTATTGGTAATTTTCACACGGATTATCCATGTGAAGATCCGTAGTCTTCATTACCACCATAGGCGTCTGGCGTCCCTTGATCTTGGCCACTGCCAAGTGAGGTAAAACCGTTGTTGTAATTGTCTACGAATGCAGTACCGTATCCGGTAGTGTCCGAGGAGCTCTCTTGATTTAATAGACCCCCTTGTCTATATGAGTCATGATGTGGTTGTTGTTGTTGATGTTGTTGTTGTTGATGTTGTTGATGTTGTTGTTGGTGGTTGTTGTATTTTGTCGGTTCGTTACCGTAACCATGCTGCGATTGGGTGTGCACTGGTATGTGAACTGGGACTTTGACTTCCACTGGGTACGGAACGGGCACTTTGACTGGTACTTTGACCGGAACTTTGACCGCATACGGTACTGGCCTGTCAACGTGCACGGGATATGGTTTGGGAACATGGACAGGATACGGTCTGTCAACCGGTACTTTGACCGGATATGGTATTTTCCTTTCCACTGGATACGGTATAGGCTTATCTACCGGTATGTGTATGGGCACGGGACGGTCTATAGGTATTTTCACGGGATACGGGACTGGGTGGTCTACGGCTACTGGTACTTTTTTCTCGATGTATACCGGATAAGGCCTTGGTATGTGCACTGCCACAGGCTTCTCCACGTGCACTTTTACCGGGAACGGTACGTGTTTCTCCACCGTTACAGGGTATGGTTGCGGTACGTGTACTCTGACAGGGTAGGGGACTTGTTTTTCGATGTGTACCGGATATGGTCTGTGGACAGGATACGGAACAGGTTTTTCGTATGGTACTCGGACGGGGTAGAGAACTTTTTTTTCCACATGAACTGGATACGGAACTGGTACCTCTTTTGTCACATACACTGTTCTGACGTGTCCTCCATGTCCGTAGCCATGACCACCTGATCCAAATCCACCTATTCCAAATCCACCACCTCCATGTCCACCTCCTCCTCCGAATCCTCCTCCATGTCCACCTCCGCCTCCATGTCCACCTCCGCCTCCATGTCCACCTCCTCCTCCGTGTCCACCACCCCCAAAACCACCTCCACCACCCCCAAAACCACCTCCACCATAACCGCCGATGTTGCTCCTATAGCCGTCGTTGTTGGTTGATTCGTGTGCTTCGACATTTTCTCCGCCACTTCCGTACCCTTGAAATGCTTGCTGGGAACCACTAAAGCCATGGTGTTCGCCGCCTCCGGCATTGCCTGGAGTGAAAAAGTGCCCTCTACCAGAAATGTCAGGTTTCCCTTCGTTGTTAAAGAAACTGGCCATCCAACCATGGTTAGCATTTCTTCCAGCTATTGAGCTATGATGGTCATCTGATCCTGTATTGGACCCCTGCGCATTGCCTCCATTGTCAGGAACGCCCCTTTCGAAAAAGAAGTGGCTAAAACCGTTATTACCACTGCTATGGTTTTCATTGTTAGCCGATAGCTGTTCACTATCCCCTTCGTTTCCATCTCGACCATTGTTATTATCAAATGTATACCCAGAATAGTCCGAACTTTCCGGTGACGAATGTGAATTAGTTCCTCGGCCATATCCGAGTACATTATTTAAACCACGTTTTTCTGGTGGTTTTGATTCTGTAGACTCTTCTGCATTATCGATCTGTTTACTATTAGATGACTTTTTGCCGTGCTCGGCTAACGCATAGGTCAATAATAACGTTAAGAATAACCATTTTTGTTTCTGAAAATGAAATTTTTTTTTTATTATTTTCAAACCAATAAGAATATTATTTTTAAATATTAAGTTTTTAACAAAATATTTTTTTTTCGCTCGTTCATGGATATTTTAACTATTTATATAATATAAAATAAAACATTTGTAATAAATTATATGTACATAATTGTTTATTGTTCTTAAAACTAATAAGAACGTAATTTAACGTAATAACGTTATTTTATATCATATTTTATATCATTAAATATTGTAGTATTTATGAGGACATTATTTCTGTCCACATAATATTTTTAAGTGCTAAGGATAATGAATTAATAATCCATGATTATAGCTTAGGATATAAAATCATCAGTTTAACGATTTACAGTAGAAAAACGTCGATACTAAAAGAGTAAGCTGCTGCAGGGGCCAGGGGAAACTCCTAAAATTGTGAAAATATCTATAAATTATAATTCTTAAAGAATTAAGGATATATAAAAATGTAAGAGGAGGTTTTATTCTTTATTAATGCTTATTTAATTCTGTGTTTTGAATTTTTGATAGTACTAAAATACCATATTTTTGCAGTACTGGAATTGTTTTAACCCTTAAATGGTGTGGATTGTTAAACAGATGGTTTTCTTTAAAAATTTTATATAAATCAAAATTTGAATTAGTAATTTTTGACTTACTAAATTAAATCTTAAACTTTGAATATATTTTATGGTATCAAATTGTACCTAGTTAATAATATGAGCGTTAAAACTTAAAAACTCCAAATACTTTTTAAATTAATCATGAGAAAAATATAGGGAAATATTTGAATATTTACTAAAAACGAGACTTTGACAAAATAAATATTATATTTGTTGTTGTTAAAAATTAATAAAAGAGACTTAAATAAAGACTTCAATTAATACTTATTATTTATGTTAGCATTTTTAAAAATATAATTTTTCATGATATGGTTTTCAACATATTTTGAGTATTTTTGAGTTGGGTATTTATAAAATTTTTTTTGACAAAAACATAACAATTTAATACAAGATTTAACATATTAAGTTATGCTTACTACAAATAAATAATTTCAAATATTTATATAGTTGAAATTTTTTTTTAATAATTTTTAGTAAACTTAATATTTACTAAACTTGGCTAATTCATAAAATACGTAAATTGTTTTGTAGTTAAGGATTAAACAATGTTCAATTTTTACATATTATAATGCTTGAATATGAATTACTATATTTCTGATACATTTTTTTTGTATATGGAAAAAAAAATCAGCATAGACTTTTTGTGAATAATTAAAACTTAGGCTTTGATGACCACATTGTGTAAAATAACGATTTATTATCAAACGTTTTTTGTTATTTTTTTTATAAATAAAAAAATATTAATTGTAAAAAATTAAAAAATTCAACTATTAGGTATTTGAATAATTGAAGGGGTCAATGGATAAAGGTGTTAACTGACATTTTTACAAAAATGTATTTTATATATGCAATGATATGAAATGTTTTAATAAGTTTAAGCTATTTATGGGCGTTTAGAATATTTGATTTTTTTTTTGTTTTTTGTATGTTGTTATTCTAAACAAGATTTTTCATAACTTGTAGGTGTTATATAGAAATAAAAAAACTGAAATACCTACATGGAACGTTTAATTTTTATGATTTGACAAATTTTTACAAGACCATGTACATTTGCAAATAAAACTGTTGGTTAAATGTATTCAATTCTAAATTTGAATAGCTAATGTTTAAAATGAAAAAAAAAGTTGAAATTAATGTAATAATTGTACCTTTACGTTAGTTATTAGCCTTAGTTCTAGTCAAATCATTTTTTAAAACTATGTATATATACATTGTGTTGATGTTATTTGCCATTTATAAATCATAACATAACATTATCAATAGTATCAAGTTATTAATTTTTTTTTATTAAAAGAAATAATTTTTTTATTATTTTAAAGCTTTAAAAATTCATTATTATTGTAGTGTTGTTGAATATAAATATTTAAAGTGGTATTAAAATTAATTTATAGATTCATTTATGAAAACAATTAACTATGCGTCAGTTCATATTATACCCGTTATACCCCATTAATTTAAGTTTACTTATTTTTAAAACAATACGTGATAATTTAACACCAAAGTTGCTTCATGGAATTATTTTTATTTTATAAATAAATATAAGTATTTACCTTGATTTATAGTTTAGTTTCAAGTAGTCGATAATATTATATACATTTCTATTCGTATAATAAAGTTATATTTATGAAAAATAATATACCATATAGTATGTACTTACTTCCATTGAGCGATAAAATATTCCTGTTGGTATTATAACAAATAATAGTATAACTGGTAAAATATTTTATCACAGTGTTTTTTCAAGTTGGATTGTAAAAAAACATTATCAAAGAAACATTTACTGTTACCGCGAACTGAAACTGCCTCAAAGAGATCGAGTTTTCACGAACGTCTAATTATGTTTAATGCACATTCAGACTATGTATTATTTCATACTGTTTTTCTTAATATATCAAAAAATATTGTTTACAATTTCCCCTCCATATTATGATAGTAACTATCTAGTCTGTTCATTGATACACTACATTTTTTTGGTGGTATTGGCTAGTAAACAGAAGTCTATTTTCCTCTCTCTATGTACCATTTCTTTATTAACCGCTCTATCCGTTTTCTTTTTGCGTACCTATAGCTATCGTCACTAATGACGTCAGTGAAATATGGAATAAAAAACATTGTATACTTAATGCTCATCATTTTTATTTATTTATAATATTACAAATGAATGTATTTTTAACTTATAAAACGTGTGGTAAAATTAATCATAATAATAGAAAATATTTAAAAAAATATATATATTATATATATATATATATCTGAAAATATTTCTATTATTCAGTTGCTTTTTAAAAATGTGAAAGTGCACATTTCAGTTATAATTGAAACATTGAAAATCTATTTCTTTACAACATTCGAGTCTTCAGTTTTTGACTCTACCTTTTCTTGGACCTTGGCGGATGCACCTCCAATGGCAACTGCTTCTTGTCCGGCAGATCCGAAGTTGGTTGACTTGAATAGAGATGATGAATCAACTGAGCCCGCGGAGAAAGAGTTGAAAGGAGCAGGTGTTGATGATCCGAAGAAAGATTGTTGACCAAAGCTGAATGGAGCCGATGTGCTACTGAAACCGTCTTGGGCGAAGTTTGAGCCGAAGAGTCCAGCTGGGCTGGCAGTCGAGCTGTATGAGCTTATTGGGCTAGATGTGGAGCTGTAGAATGCACTTCCAGAAGCTGGAGTAGAGCTGTAGAATGAACTTCCAGAGGCTGGAGCGAATCCAGAAGCACTTCCTGAAGCTAAACCTGCATATGCAGATGCACTGTCAAAAGATGGAGCCAAACCAGATGAACCGTATGAGAATTTGGTACCGGTCACAGCCAATTGTTCGGGTGTTTTCAAGTTTTGGTTGTTAAGAATAACTGCGTTTGAGGGTGTGTTGTAGTAGAAGTTAGGTACACCGTCGTTAGATTGTGCAGCAAAAGCTTTGTAACCGGATTGGCCGGCAAAAGCTTGACTGGATTCGTATCCCAAACCAACGGGAGATTGTTGGTAGTAGTGGACTGTAGCGAAACGTTGAGCTGGAGCTGCAACTGGCACTGGGACCTTGACTTCAACTGGGACCTGGACTGGGTATGGAACCCTCTTTTCTACTGGGTATGGCACTGGTCTATCCACAGACACTGGTACTCTGACTTCCACTGGAACTGGTACTTTGACTGGGACATCGTACCTGACTGGGTATGGAACCTTCTTTTCAACTGCATATGGTACCAATTTTTCTACTGGGTATGGCACAGCCTTCTCCACTGGGTATGGCACTGGTTTTTCGACGGGGTATGGGTATGGTACTGGCTTTTCTACGGGGTATGGCCTGTCAACATTTACTCTCACTGGGTACGGCACGGGCTTCTCAACTGCGTATGGCACGGGTTTTTCGAACGGAACATGGACTGGGTATGGCCTGTCGACTGGTACTTTCACTTCATAGGGCACTGGCTTTTCAACTGGGTATGGTACTCTCTTTTCGATTTCTACTGGGTACGGTTGGGGAACGTGAATCGGACGGTCTACATTGACTTTAACGGCGTATGGCACGTGTTTTTCTACTGTAACTGGGTATGGGTGTGGCACGCGGACCAACACGGGGTATGGCACTCTCTTTTCGACTTGGACGTAGTACGGTACTGGGACTTCCTTAGTGATGGTGATCTCGTGATGAGGTGCGGGTGCGTTGGATTGTACGGCTGCTACTTCGATGGCGTCGTGGCTGACCGATTCAGACTTGGTGATTGCTCCTTGTGCGTAAGACGGAGCGTAGGCTCCAGAGTAGTAAGAGCCATATGATGTAGCGAAAGCTGGTGATCTGTTCAGAAGGACGGGTTCTGGGGTGGATGACAAAACTGGTGAAGCTCCGCCCACTAAAACTGAGGGGGTGGAAGAATACGCAAAGCTCGCGTCAGATAGTGCGGCGCTAGAGACAGCGGCGCCAGACAAGAAAGGTGCTGGGGTGGATGACCCAATTAAAGCTGCCGGGGTAGATGAACCGAAAGAGCCATCGTAGAATGGAGCTGGTGTGGATGATCCAATGAACGAAGCAGAGTCAAAGTTTTGAGCTGCAGCGGCGTTGGAGTAGGCATTCGACGCAAAAGAGTTGCCGAAAGAGTTTCCGAAAGAGTTGCTGAACGCGAACGGAGCTGGTGTAGAGCTGTAAGAAACGGACTTGAATGGTGCAGCGGTCGTTGAGAACGAGCTGTCAAATGCGAACGGAGCTGGGGTTGATGGGCCAAAGCTCTTGGCTCCAAATGAGAATCCAGATGGATTAGAGAAAGGGAAATTGGCCTTTTCGGAAGCAGACGCCAATGCGCCTTTCACAGTAACGGAGTCTGTTTTCTCATTGCTAGTGAGCGTGTCGAGTTTTTCAGCAAATGCTGTGGACACAACTAGAAGTCCTAGGAAAGCTGCTTGAATCTGGAACAAACATAACTTTTATAGTTAAAATCAAATGGTTGATTTAGATTATTTAATACATAAGTAGAAAATCGAATACGTTTTATAATGTTACACACATTAGATTTAAATATAAAACGGATCAAAGTATAATATTACTAACATTAGTTAGTTTAAAATAAGTGCATTTTTTATAGACATTTCTTTATTTATGATTTCATAGTAATTTAATACATCAAATAATTTTTTGATATTAAATTTATGAAATATTTACATTAATTTTGTATTATACAAAGTGGACAAGTTAAAGCGCAGGTTGACCTAAAAATTTACATTAAAAATGTAATTTTACGATAAAACCGAAACAAAATATTATGGTTGAATTTTTTAAAAAAACAATTTTTATAACTTTTTTAAATTTTAAATTTTTTACCAGTTATAATTTTTTAATATAAAAATGTATTTTTAAATAATGCTAATTATATTGTGAAGAATGAAATAATAATATTATAATTGTTAGTAAAACTAAATATTTGTAAATTTCTAGTAATTTTTTTTTTGAGTACTTATGGAAGGAACAATATTAGGATCCAATAGTTTAGAAAAATTGTACACAATTGCCTAATTTTAATTTATTTACGTTCACATAAGATAATTATTATAAAAATGTAATAAAAATAAAAATGTTAAATATCAATTTAATAACAACTCGATAAACTTAAAAAATTAACTGCAGTATATTTTGTGTAATTATATTATTATTTTTATAATTAATAATTAGTTCCTATTTGTAATAGTTAGTTTTTATTAGGCAGGTTAATATAAATTAATTGAGTTTTAACTTTTTAAGACATAGCTTTTAAGATAATTTCACTTGTGTCCAATATTTCAACGGTAGGTAATATGTATGTTATAATAAACTAGCTGAGAAAAGTACTATATATTTAAAATTTAAATACAATTAAAAGTCGGTAGGTACCTTAACTGAATATTATATATTATTTATCCTAAAAAGCAAATCTATATGATTTAAATTTGATAACATTTAATAACAAAATCAATTAGAATTAAATAAATGACATAATTTATAAGCATACAATTAGTATTTGATAAAAAGTAAATTAGTAATATAAACAAATAAAAAAATTGTCGAAGAAACAATTAGTATTATAATATCATCCAATATTATGTAACTTGTGATGTATAAACATTTTTATTTAATTAAAGAAGAAAAAAAATTGCTAAACTACTTTTTCGAATTAGTTTTTAGAACATATTGATATATAGTACCTACTTTATACTTTATTACATTGATGAAACGAAAACGATTTTCTTATTTTATTTCTCAAATAAATTAATACTATACATTTTAAAATATTATGCTAACCAGCTCCTATCATAAAAATAAATACTTAAGCAATGAAACTAATTTTTCAAAAATATATCAAATTTAAATTTAAATTAAACTTTTGGGCGATGTTGAAGTTTAAGAAATAAAAAAATTTTTTGAATTTTCATTCATGATTTTCTTTTTCATTCGCCGAAAATAATTTAGACAATATTATAATACCTATAAAATTGGGTATTTGTTTAAAAAAATATCAATAGTATTATTTAGTTAAAAATATTTTATTTAAATAAAAGTGTAGGTACTACGAATAGAATATTATAGAAATAATAGTATGTTCAATCTCACCATAGCACTTGGAGCCATGCTTGCTGTTGATTCTCTTCAATCCAGCGACTGATTGACTGGATACCTTGTTGAACACCAGCCTTTACTATATATATCTGCGCTTCTTCTTGGACAGTATCCAGCAAAATTGCTGTCGAAAACCAGTAATCCGGGATGGGAGAATTTTTTTCGAACTCTAACGCGACTAGCTCCTCCCACTAATAAATTGTCGATCTTCGTTCAACTGCTGTTTTATCAGTGTTTTTTATTATGATTTTTTTTTATATGTATAAATCTATTTTTTTTCGCGTTTTTCGCTCATCTCGTACAGTAAACCGGTTGTTTACGCTAAGTCAAGGGTGCACAGCTATGGACTCCGAAGGATCGGTGGCCTCGTCGACCTTCGAACACTACAACCATATCCCCTTTCACACATCGGGTACCTTGCAGCGTATTCTCATCTAATCCACACTTTTAATCTTTTTGCATATGCTCCCTCATTATTAAAATATTATCGTAGAATACGTATACATCCATACCAAAGGAACATTATATGGAATAATTATGGACAACAGGTCGTCTGCTACACATTTCTTATGCATTCAATTATTATATTTTGTCAATTGACATTTTTCAAAATGAAGTGCTTACCTATAATCTGTGAGTGTCATAATTTTCTGTCTAAAATATATACTACTATTGCACCTTCTTTAAAATAATGTAAGATAATTCTCAGGTATTTCAAAAAAAAGTATTAACTTTTAATATTCAGCGATAACTTATATATTTCATTCTGTTTAAATACGTAAATAACATATTTCAAAAAAATATTTATAGTTTTTCAAACATTATCACATTAATATTTTAGTAGATGAGAGGTTTAAATGCATTTTTATATTTCTATTAATAATAAATTAATATATGATAAGTATAGTTACTAAACTATTAGCTTAACTACATCTAACATTATTTATTATTGCATTCGTTCAGCCAAAATATTTTTTTAGATACCTAGCTTAGATTTTCCATTAATATAAAACAATAGATTTCAATGGTATAGGTATAATAATATTATGTGATAAGTGCACAAATTGAATAGCAATACTTAACATTTCTTTATTGAATATTTATAAAATATATAGTTTAAACTTTAAACTATTTACAATAAATTACAATAAAAATGTTAATAATTTTAGAGCGAATTTGGTCAAGGCAAAAGTTCACATTACATATTATTTAGTTTAATAAGTTATTATATTATTGTGGATCTACGTTGAAGTGGTATGAATAAATATAAGTGTAGAAGAAAATGTTTTTAAAACCGGTCGAATTGTGTAGGTGTACCAAATAAATATCATACATTACAGTTTATGGTTCCATACGCCTCCGTGATTATGAAGTTCCAAGTATATTGCCAAATTCTAATAACCAACCTACTAAAAATGGTTAGCATTTAACATTAATAATTATGTGTAGTTAGGTTGATATACTATTATAATAACGTTGTAGTGCAGTAGTAACACAAAATGTATAATATAGCCATTATAATTTTATTTGTACCTATATTTTAAGCAGGGATTTAAAAAGAAATTATGTTTAGTATAAAGAAAAATTAATTAAAATTTGAACTGCTGAATAGCTATATGAATCGTCAATAAGTTTATGATATTATGAGTAAAATATGTATAATATGACCTATATATTTTAAAATATACTAATGAGTAATAACGCTTTAAAAAATTAAGAAGATGGTCAATTATTATTTTTATAAAATACTTCATATTGTTAAGTAGTTAATAGTAAAACAAATTATATAATTAATAAAGCTGTAGTTCAGTTATCCTTAATTTTATATCTTAAACAGTAAATAACAGTGAATTAGGGAAAACGATTATCTCTATAATTTTCCTTAAAACACTTGTATTCAATGTTTACTTTATATTAAATTTATCACTAGCTAATTCAAACCCTATACAATTATCATGATTTTAAGATAGTTATTTGTTAGTGAAAAAACATTTAAATATATTATTTAAATGTATATATATGTATACTATTTTATATAGGAAATGTCTGTGATGTAAATACATCCATTGTCATCACTCATCACCTATACAAGTTTATCTACTTAAATAAGTACGGAAATAATTAAATTGAAAAGTTGAGTAATATACATAATACATAAGGGTACATAGGTACCTATGTATTATTTAATAATATGTACCTATATCAATTATCGATGGCTGATATTATGTTTTTTTAAACATAATATAGTCAGAGTCATAAAACGATTAACAAATGTCGTGTTAAAATCACTTAATGAATTATTTATAATAAATTAACTCTATAAAAATTTTGTTACGTTTTTAATGAAAACTTTCCATTACTTCTATAGTATCTATTTAACTTTTCAAAGCCTTCGTTATTTTTACTTAAAAAAAAAATGATATTAATTTTATAATTTACTACATAATTATAATAAAGAATAAGAACCTGATAGTGGCCATTAGGACCCTATGGGCTAGGTCATAAGCACATTTACACTAAAGGCCTACAATTTAGTACCTACCTATACTTACAAGGCCCTTTCATCCATTTTAAAAATATCTATAATTACATATTTGATTAAATGTTAATATGTTCTATAACAAAAACTATAATTAAATATACGTAATAAAACATTTAACTTATAATGGACAAAAAATTTAATGAAATTTGAATACTTCCATTAAAATTTGTAAACACATATTTAGTTACATTTTTTTGTTTTTATTACCTAATATTGTGTAATATGTTTAATACGATTGACATGTGTCATTTTCCAAACTATTTGATATAATGGAGTCAATATAACATAATTGATGTAATGAATGACAATATAACTGAAAGAACAGCTGCATAATATTTAAAACAAACAGGTACTATTTTTTTAATTAAAAAAAATATTAATAGATACCTATTCAGATTTAATTTAACTTTTTGGCTGAGTATTTTTTGAGCTTACGGGAAATTGTTTATTTTACCTCCTCTTTGGCCTAGCATCGACTTAATTTGTATTATACCCAGTAGGCGTATAACAAGTAATAACATATGGTCACAGAAATTATTATCATAACATGGTAATTACCTACCACTGATTTTTTTGTTTGTAATTTTTGATTGACTATATATAATATGCAAGTGTCACAAATTTGTGTTTTTTATACTCGTATTAAAATTCTGAAAAGATAATTTTTAACCTATTATCTTTTGTTCATTTCATAATTTTGTATTCAATTTTAAATTATTTTAATAATTTCATAACAAACCCATTGATCATGTATTACTCAATTTTAATGCAACAATGTTCAACTAATCCAGTCTTTATTTTTTATTTAATCACTGGTTTTGTAATATATTTATTTCACTTTTATTTTTTCTGTTAAACATGAGAATTTCTTGAATAAATTATCCAAAAATGTATTTCCATTACTATAAAATTATTTTATGGAGCACGAATAATGCACCTACTCACTAATAATGTACTTCTGACATTAAAATATTTTAAATATAATAGAATTGATCAATGCATATTATCTGAATTCTGCAAGTTCAAAAGTTAACTTTTAATTATAAATATTATAATAATAAAATAATAAAATAATAATAATTATAACCATTTTGGTTTGGGTAGAACTAAGGTGGGTGCGGAACCGTTTTAAATTTTTTTACCTTTGGTACACGTTTGATCGATTTCTTCGATACTCTATTCTAATATCAATATTTATAATGTTACGTCTTCTTCTTCTGCTTCTTCTACTTCTATTCCTTCTTTTGGACCGCGATTTATAGCAAGACAAAACCGGTTTCAAACTGCCGTGCAAATACTCTTTTGTTTGGTGAACGTTTTGCATTTTTATTATAATAAAATAATTTGAACGACACAAACGAAGACACACCTGCATATTTTCAAATACTAAAACTATTTTAACATTTGTCATATTAGGTATGTAAATATAATTGTAATGGATGTTTTCAGAGACAACTTGATGTCTAATAATGGATACTCAATTCTATGTTTTTATCCCTTAGAGTCTAAGGCTTAGACTATTATAAATCGTTTTCTCGGAACTCTGATTGAAAGTACTTAAACAATATTTTTCATTACCCGACTCGTGATATCAATATGGTGTATTTTTACACTTGGCTATAACCATGGAATGTTATAGGTACATGCCCATAATATTATTATTGTGCTACTGTAGTATAGTATTATAGCGTTGCACAAGTTATGTCTGTACTTTGGGATTTGTCATCATTTTCTAGGTAATTAATCATAAAATATAATATTCAATGGGTAATTAAAAATCAGAATAGATAATGAGTATTCTTAGAGTATAATATTGTTCGTATGAGTATTTCGTAATAATATAGTAATATGTATAAAAATCAATGTTTAAAACCACTATTTCTAAAATGAAATCATATAGGTACTTGACATTAATTATCTATATGATATACTTTTACTTGTTACACTCGCCAGTTTATTAAGATAGATAAGTTTTTAGACTGGGTACAAATTTTTTCCCTAACCTATTTTTTTAAGGCATATTTTGGCAACGCTTTGCTTATTGCCATAGTAGAAACACAAATCAACAATAAAAATTTAAAAATTTAAAAAATTAAATTAAATTCCTAGCATGCTGATGCATATGTTTTCCACTGCACTATAATACCCAAAAACATATCTATGATTCCTCAATTTTTATTGCATAGGAAAAATGTGTAGTATAGCATGCTAGTTACTACTTATAATGATATTCGTCATATTTTTTCACTAATAACGTGTAAAATTTAATTAAAACTTTTTAAACACACATGAAATACTCTGGTTGATTGTTTGGCTAATTCAAATATAATCTCAAGTATTAATGAATTCAAATAAAAATACCAACAAACTATGTTATAGTGGTGTACTGGTGTATGTACCTTTATACCTTCACAAATTATTATGATACGTTGAAATCCACTGTATGGCTATGTGTTCATCAAGCATATTATAAGTGTTCGTGAACAATCTGTATCTGGTACATTAGTCATTGACAATTATTTTTCAAAAAAAAAAACTTTTAAATAATACAACTAAAAAATAAATTAAAAAAAATATCGGTTTTTATTTTGTCGGAAGGTACAACACATAATAAGTATCGGGGCGTTGTGAATGGGTCTATGAAATCAATTTGTTTGATTCTTTAATATTTTTTTCGTTTAATAAAAATTGCTCAACTGTACGTTATCGAGTTACGTATTATATTTTATAGATGAACGAAACACAATGCGATGTGGTTTTATAGAAATACGATACATAACACTATATTATTATAACAGTGCGTACATAAGATACAATACAATATGCAACATACTAACATTACAATTTTAACGCACGTATAGGTACGTTTTGATTCGGGTTTTATTCATTATTGTTATTGAGTACACATATCATTTGGTAGGTAATAACTAATAGGTGTACATTGAATTATAATAGTAGTACATTAGGACGTATATTATATTACCTATATTTACTTTATTTTAGTATGTGTTGATCAGTGTTTTGTTCATGATTGTAAGTAATACTAGTGTCAGTTTGTCGAAGAACTATTTTTAATATTATTATGTATGGTTTGAAAGAATTTTTAATTCTGATGAATAAATATTTGTTATAAGTTATACATAATAAGCAATACTTTATTTTACAATATGTTATTCAATATTATTTGAACTAAACGCGTTTGCATTTTAGTAATTAATGGAAGAGGTTATAAAAATAAATAAATATTAATTATACAATATTGTATAATAATATTATGTAGACAGTGGACTCTCTACTTATGCAATATTTTAAAATTATCGCGACATCGCTCCTCTGTATTTTACACAGAAATTAGGTGTTTTCTTTTCATAATTCCCAACAATAATATTATATCTGAGTGTGATAATTTCAATGCACGAAGCATAATCTACAATTAATTATACTCAATTCGATAATCATCCAAGATAATGATACAAAATGGTTTTTAAATTTAATTTACTAGGTAATGAATTTTTTGTTTTTAAATATTATATAGACTTGACAATTTTAATAAAATAACCTTGGACGAGTAGTAGTTTGAGCCTATAAAGGCAAATATCATTGACTAAACATATTGGTCCCGAAAACCGGCTTGTTTGTTCGGTAAAAAAAGATGAGAAAAAACTGTTTATTTTCTTATACAATTTCATAGATGATGACCCAAATAAATACTATAAGTTGTGTAAACTATAGATTACCTACGACCTACCTAGTTAATATTATTATGATGGTTTTTTTTTTGACTATACTCATTTAGGTAACGATTATCTTATAACTATTATTATAACCTATTTATTTTCTACAAATATCGTAATGCATAACCAGTTTGTCTATTAATATACTTTGTATGGTCACATATTATATTTTGCTTTTGTCAAATTCGATGATAATGTTTTATGATGTAAACTACGTAAAAATAATAATCCATTCAGCTTTTGTTCATACTTCCACCTTTTAAAAACTCAAAACTAAACAATTTCTACAAACAAAGTTAAAATAAAAATTGTAGGAGGGAGTAAGCCATTAGACAACTATATATTGTACGATAAACAGTTATAGATATACATTTTATGTATCTTATTCATATTTTAAGAATTTATTACAAGCATAATATTAATTGAGGAAATTTAATTAGAAATAAATTTTGGTCTTTGAGTTTTTTTATTATTTATAAAGTTTAGCGACCTTCTATCCTTATTGATAATGATAAACATTACATTTAGGATATGTGTTAAAGAGGTGACCTTTACAATGAATACAATTTTCTATAGTTATATTAATCGGTAGTAGATACCCAACTAGGTTCACACCAAGCCAACAAAACATTAACTTTCTGTCTCACAATAAATGTGAAATCATCAGAAGATAAACTGGAAACATTTTTGTGACATTATCTATATTATTTTTGACACAATGTTCATGTTTCTGGAGACATTTTCGTGTCCGCTCAAAAAAGGTAAACATATTAGATGGTTTCTCTTTGTTCCTGTTTTCTGAACATTATTCTATTTGATGTAAACGGGTGTTAACTTCTTGTACTGACATCAGAATTATTGTAAATAAATTATATGTACAATATTATATTGTCTAGTAAATATTTTGAATTTTTTTTTTTTTTTGTGCAAATGGAAAGTTTATG
>JANEHU010004057.1:0-13617 GCA_027563435.1 Nasonovia ribisnigri | reverse complement strand
ACGTACGTTTCTCCAGCCCCCCCCATATGGAATTTCAAAATTTTTTTTAGTTAAATATTTAGCGTGCAATTAGCGTGAATTGGCGTGATTGGTTTTGGAATTTGCTTGACACTAGGTCAAGTTTAAAAATGTAAACATAGTGGGGGGGGGGCTGTAGAAACGTTTCTGCAGCCCCTCCTCATCCGAATTTTGAATTTTAAGGGCTTTTTTATGTCTCAATATTTAGCGTGCAATTAGCGTGAATTTGCGTGACCTATTTCGAAACCGTAAACCCAAAGCCCCAAGTACTGTGGGCTTTGCCCCTTTATTGCCAATTCTCCAGCCCCCCTCAAACGGCAAAAAGATCAATTAAGCATTTTTTTTTCAAGCCAATATTTAGCGTGCAATTGACGTGAATTTGCGTGACCTATTTCGAAACCCTGCATTCAAAACCCCAAATACCGGGGGGGTTACCATTTTTTAGGCATTTCTCCAACCCCTCCCCAAAGCCAAATAAATTTTTTTACAAATTTTTTTCAACGCCAATATTTAGCGTGCAATTGGCGTGAATTTGCGTGACCTATTTCGAAACCGTAAACCCAAAGCCGTGGGCTTTGCAAATACGAAATACGAAGAACATACAAAATAATTTACGAAAGTTATAAGCTATATACATATATATTATTACAAGGCTGGGCATTAACGAGTTAAAAGTTAAAATTAAGTTAAAACGTTAACTCGTTACTTTTTTTACAAATTAACTTTTAACTTAATAAGTTACTTTTTTTTTAAGACTGACGTGTTAACTTTATTTAAAAGTATCTAAATTAAGTTAATTTTAGTGTAAAAAATAATGCAAATTATTAAATGAGGTTTTTAGTGTATTTATAATTTACTATTTTAATATGAATTTCCTGTACATGAAAATAATATGAACAGCTGTGGCACTAACTATATATAAAGCACTATCCTATATAATAAGTGCCAACCTGCATAATAATAAGTACATAATTTTGACAGACTCCATGAGCACTCTAGCTAGTCTAAGTAATATTAATAATAATTTCTAAACAGTTTATACTTTTAATATTAAAGTAAGTATTAAAAATTATTTAATATACTGTATTGTATATAATTAAGTTGAATTTAAATAAAATTCAATTACTTTATTTTAAGTAACAAAATGTTTACATATTAAAATTTAAATATCTATAATATACATATTACATATTCATTGTTTTAAAAATATTTTTGGTTGTATATAATTTTTTTAGTATCTTTGTCGGATTTAATATTCCAGTTAGGGTTAGTTGATGTAGATTATTGGCTTTTTCCTTGGCAAGTAAGTCGGCTCTTTCATTACCAGGTATTCCGCAGTGCCCGGGAATCCATGCGAAGATTAAGTTATCATTAAATTTATTAGTAAAGTTAATTATTTTATTAGTTATAACAGTATTGTTATTAATATTACTTAGACTAGCTAGAGTGCTCATGGAGTCTGTCAAAATTATGTACTTATTATTATGCAGGTTGGCACTTATTATATAGGATAGTGCATTATATATAGTAAGTGCCTCAGCTGTTCATATTATTTTCATGTACAGGAAATTCATATTAAAATAGTAAATTATAAATATACTAAAAACCTCATTTAATAATTTGCATTATTTTTTACACTAAAATTAACTTAATTCAGATACTTTTAAATAAAGTTAACACGTCAGTCTTAAAAAAAAAGTAACTTATTAAGTTAAAAGTTAATTTGTAAAAAAAGTAACGAGTTAACGTTTTAACTTAATTTTAACTTTTAACTCGTTAATGCCCAGCCTTGTAATAATATATATGTATATAGCTTATAACTTTCGTAAATTATTTTGTATGTTCTTCGTATTTCGTATTTGCAAAGCCCACGGCTTTGGGTTTACGGTTTCGAAATAGGTCCCGCAAATTCACGCCAATTGCACGCTAAATATTGGCGTTGAAAAAAATTTGTAAAAAAATTTATTTGGCTTTGGGGAGGGGTTGGAGAAATGCCTAAAATTGGTAACCCCCCCGGTATTTGGGGTTTTGAATGCAGGGTTTCGAAATAGGTCACGCAAATTCACGTCAATTGCACGCTAAATATTGGCTTGAAAAAAAAATGCTTAATTGATCTTTTTGCTGTTTGAGGGGGGCTGGAGAATTGGCAATAAAGGGGCAAAGCCCACAGTACTTGGGGCTTTGGGTTTACGGTTTCGAAATAGGTCACGCAAATTCACGCTAATTGCACGCTAAATATTGAGACATAAAAAAGCCCTTAAAATTCAAAATTCGGATGAGGAGGGGCTGCAGAAACGTTTCTACAGCCCCCCCCCCACTATGTTTACATTTTTAAACTTGACCTAGTGTCAAGCAAATTCCAAAACCAATCACGCCAATTCACGCTAATTGCACGCTAAATATTTAACTAAAAAAAATTTTGAAATTCCATATGGGGGGGGCTGGAGAAACGTACGTCTCTTATTCTTTTTTAATGCTACTTCTGACTTTAAAAACAACGTTTTTTAAACACCTTACCTACACAATTTTTTAAAAATAATTGAAAAACAAGACGTGATATTCTAAAATTATTACTAAAATATAAACTTTAAAGTTTACATGCTTATAAATTATAATCAAAAAAATTGTGACTATAGATTTTTAATATTTTTCAATAACCATTGTATCAATATATTAGGATCCTCGTATTACACTTTCAACCTTTTTTACCCAACAAATAAAATTTAATTGCCATTCATAGAGAAAAACCTTAAAAAATATGAAACTGAGTACGTCAGTAAACAATTCAAAATGTGTACCTAATATTTTCAAAATGTTGCTAATTTTAATCGCATAATATAGGTATAATCTAATATAGTATATATAAAAATCTCGTGTCACGGTGATATATAGTGGTCGAATTCCTCCGAAACGGCTCGGCCGATTTGAATGAAATTTTTTTATATTATATTCGATAGGTATGAGAATAGGTTTTAAAGTATTTTTCTGTATTTTTCTTAAAGTATTAGCTCTGTAAGGTTTCTAACCTAGGTTAAAAATTAGAGTGAAATTACCTCTTTTAAAATTTAAAGGTAAAACTATTATCCAAGCAAACTCTTGAAACTTTCATTATATTTTAATTTCAAAGCGATTTATGAGTATTTTAAGATGTACAAACAGTTTACACTCATCATAAGAACCATATTTACAAATACTTTCAAATTATATTTTTTCAAGCAGTGGCGTCATTTGGGGGGGGGGGGGGCTTGGACATTTGCCCCAGTTTGACATTTACATTTACCGTAATTTGCTCTACACGAAAGCACCACTCCGAGTTTCATCTTGCATTGTGTACCATCAGGCGGATCGTAATATTAATAATAATAATAATATTATATCATTATTGTTACTGCACACTCACCACTATACATTCGGTGCTTTTCGTGTGGAGACATATATAGGACCTGTTTTTAGTCCATACTATTATTATTATATAATACTGTTATACTTATCCTATAATTCAGTACCCTCTCGCGGACGTCATATAAAAGCGTATTTGCAGAGACCTGCAGAGACAATTTTAGAGGTGGGCTTACAGTTTATGCCGTTCGTCGTGCGATTAATTGCCTACATGAATATATTATTATAGCTCTTGTTCTATTAAACTAAAAAATTGACATCGAGAGCGACTTGGTCCCTCTTTGTGTATATCTAATCCACGTTCGTAAGACTAACCGAAAAACAAACCGGGATTTATTTTTACCGAAATCGCGATCCATTACGCAATGTGTGAATTTATAGATTTCTTCTGTTGAAAACGGTTTCGATCGTGAATTCAAATGTGAACTATATCTGTTCGACAGTACAAAAGGAATTATTCTTCCAATGGGTCACGGTAAAAATACAATTCAAACAAACATTCACCATAACGTTATGTTTGGAAATATTACAGGTAGGTATTGTTCATTTTATTAGGTAATTAATAATAATAATTATATTTTACTTATTACGTAGGTATAAGAAATAGAATAAGCCCTGCAGTCTCGTTATCCTTGGTGTTGCAATATGTCTCGTTATAGGCGCCACAACAATTAGGCGCCTCTCCAGTTCCACGGAATGGACATTCCCCGAACCAGCTGATTGGGTGATTAGCTAGTGTAAAGAATTAATATTAAAAACATAATTTTAAATAAACAAATCTCGTTATCAGGGTTCAAGATGATATTATTCAATATATTATTTCGTTTTTAGCGGAAATGTTATAAATTCAATTAGCGCAGTTGGGCTTATTTTGTGTATTTGGAAAAGCTAGACGCGCACTTGATAATCAATTTTTGCGTACTGATTATTAATCTAAGAAACTACTGAACTATGTTTATTATAAGAAATCGTAGGCAAGATCCAACTCTTTGGAGTTAGGGTTTTCTAAGAACACGTAATATCGAATACCGATAAGGCGACAATATTCCTTATTAATTTAGGTCACTGACCCTGGCACCGCAAAGTAAACTTTTTGTTACAAAAATGATTTCACAAATTAGTAACCAATTCGTAATAATTCGTAACCACGAATTTGGAATTTGTAACTTAAGTATAACCGCCCAAAATCCAATTTTCATTTGCGGGTGCCAGGGTCAGTGGACTCCAGCACCCGATACTCGAAAAATTGACTTACGGGGTCGGTAACGGTTCGAGAGTTTAGTAACCTATTCGTAATAATTCGTAACCACCAATTAGTTATCAGTAATTAATTTATTATATTTATAATATTATTAGATTACGTAGATTTATTTTATATTATGCCGGCTGCCGGCAGTACACATTCGCAGAAGCGAGGCGAGGCGACGCGCGACGATCGTCTGCTCTCGTGGTATATTCGCGTATTCGTTATCGTTTACAAATTTTGTTTTTGTCATTTACTAATTACAAATACTATAGATAAGAATACGGGACAATGAATGTTGAAAATCGCGACACATTTCGTCCCCCCGAAAACGTATAGGTTGCCTACTTAAAACATTTTACGGCGTTGACTCTAATATTACACCTAATTTCTGATTCAAACAAGTACACAAATTAAAAATAGATTATCATTAAATACTATAGATATGTGTCTGTATTATATTTTGATAATAATGATTTGTTAAAAATTTTAAATTTTAAAATTCCAAATATAATTAATGTTTCTTGTTATTTATATTTACTGACTTTTTATTTGTAAAATTTGATGTTTGTATTTCCTTACATATTATAATGCCATCTCATGTTAATTGTTCATATTGGAACTGCAATAAAAGGAGTAAAAATAATCCCGAACTAACGTTCCATAAATTTCCAGCAAATGAAAAATAGTATGTATTGTAGTAAAAAAATGTTTACAAATCAATTGTACCTATTTATTGTATAGTAGTATTAGAATATAATATTTAAGTCATTATGGCAGTTTTATTTTGAAGACATTTCAAGTTCAAATTTGAACTAAACTAGATATTTTAACAATTTTTGTTATTTTGTTATAATTTAATAGTATTATTTTTGGGTATTTGATACTTTTAATATCTTTATATCATAGAGTTCAATATTAATACACACACTGACCACTACAGTGACCGACTGACCCATGTTGCCACGTCACACACATCACCTAAATGTATGACAGAGCAATAATTGTCAACTTTTTTCTATAGTATGCATTTGAAACTGCAGCTATGTATAATATTTATTATACATATCTATGGTATTTAAAAAGTATTGGAATGCATAGATACATCATTTATTGGCAGGTATAATCAAATCATAGAGTATTTTTCAGCATTTATTTAGCATTACTCTATGAATAAAATACTATAGACATCTTTAGTATTTGATATATACATCATTTATATGGCAGGTATAATCAAATCATAGAGTATTTTTCAGCATTTATTTAGCATTACTCTATGAATAAAATACTATAGACATCTTTAGTATTTGATATATTGATATTATGAGCGATCACCTAAATTTATTTGACCATGTTATTTTTGAAAATGTTGACTATATAGTTTTAAATTATGGATTAATCGATGTAAGAACCAAACAGTAATTAATGGGTTTCATACATTTGGATTACAAAAAATAAGAAAAAATTATAGAATTTGCTCAGAACACTTTAAAAGAGAAGATTATATTATTTGGACAGATACTAAAAGGTAAACTAGTATTATTTATATTCACATGTACAAAATATATGCCTTCATACTTAGCATAATATTTTTTTTAATGTATTAAATATTTTAAATACTAAAATATTGCTTGTTATTACAAGTTTGGTAGGTACATTTCTTTTTATATAATTTATAAACCAAAAATAATAAAAAAAGGAAATACAAAAAAAAGTAAGATCAATAATATTAATAATAATTACAATAGCATAGTACATAGTTTGGAAATATTATGAAAGTGAAATTAAACCATGAATCTGTTTGATATCATTTATATACTACAAAGAAATAAATCTAAATATATATTATATTATTTTCTTAAGTACAATATACTATAGAGTTAAGAACCCATCTAACTAAGTCCTTATCTTTAAATTGTTGTATCCACTTCAACCAACATTAGTTTATGTCCAAAAAGTTATCTGCCTTTTTAACAATAATATTAAAAAATTAATTTCATGTAGTAGGGCAAATATAAAATTGAGAATGATCAATTTAATAAATAAATTTTTGTTTAAGACACTAGACATATGTTTAGAATGTCAATATTTGTTAGTTGATAAAATTTTAAATGTCACAATAAACTCTTTCATTAAAAAAGAAAACAATTATTACAGAGATGTACAAAACAAAAAGTTAAAAAAATAGTACATATGTAAATAATAATCATTTTAATTATATAATATTATACTATTAAATATGAATGAGTTAACTATTATCAAAATAAATATTTTTTTTTTAATACCTTTTTAACTGTTGACTGTTGTACCTATTGTTTTAAAACTTTTAATATAAAAAATTTGAAAATCTGAATAAATATTGAAGTCCAGAATTATTAAAGTTTTAATTCAAAAATATGATAACAGTTTTTTTCTTATCATATGTCGGCTACGCCCAAGGATTTCTTATATAGGCAACCACTATGATTTTGGGGGGATATGTCGCAAGCATTTTAACATTCACTGTCCCGTATTGATATCTATAGTAGTAATTACTTTTACATTTTGTGACAAACCGACCATTGAACAACAACTGCAACATATTAAAAATATAATAATATAATATGAATTAATATTGATTACATTATTTTATTTTTAGATTCTGAGCGGAGCGATGAATGTATTGATTTTACAATGATGTGTGTTTTTTTTTTTATTTTTTTTTTTATATAAGTATTAAGTTATTATTATTATTTATTATATTATGTAAATACATTGTAGCTGGCTAGGCTTGGATATATTATAATCGATTGATATAATATACGTCAGGTAAGGTTGTTAATAGAATGTGGATTTAAATGCTATTAAAAGCAAAAAAAAATGCTTTTAAAAAAAATGATTTAATACACTTATATTACATTGTTTAAACAAATGGCCAGAAACATTAAAAGCTAATTTAAATAAGTATAAAATGTAATTAGTAGGTACAGCAGATTTTGAAGAAATTATCACTTTATTTTCAAATCTCTAATCTAGTAGAAAGTTATAAATGTATCTAAATTTTTTTTATTGATTAAATTAACATCAGAAAAAAGGCAATAGATAATAATAAATAAATAATCCATTATTATTATTTTTTAGATTCTGAGCGGAGCGATGAATGTATTGATTTTACAATGATGTGTGTTTTTTTTTTTTATTTTTTTTTATTTTTGTGTCTGTCATCACGTTTTAGGACAGAAAAATGCTTCGATTTTCTTTAATAGTACCTTTTCTGATAGGAAAGTGAATCTAGTTGGTACTTTGGGGGGTCAAAAGTTAAAATTTCCCAGTAGTTTTCATGAGCGCCTGGAAAAACAAATGAAAAATTATGGGAAAAACGGGAATTTTTACGGAAAACCAATTTTTGACAAAATCGATTTTGGTTTTTGGTATAACTCTAAAAGAAATGACCGTAGAGACATGAAATTTTGACCGAATGTTTATATATGCATTTTCTACACACCATAGCATTTTCAAAATATTCTGACTTATTTTGAGCTGTTAACGGACATTTTCAGTTTCCAATTTTTTTAGTTTTTTTTTCTATAAATGTCAATAAAATTTTATTTGTTGGGTAAAAAATCTTGAAAATTTAATAGTAGGCTTCTAATATATAGTTTCAAAGGCAGATGAAAAATATTAAAAATCCGTAGTCACAATTTTTTTTTATAGGTAATCAAAGTTCAAATTTTGACAAAATACGTAAAAATGACGAAAATGTGCAATTTATTTTGAGTTAGAAATTCATAAAAATTTTTCTTTTTAAATCTAAGATTTGAAAATGTAATACAAGATTCCTCATAAGTTTGCCTAATTTTATCAATAAAAAAAAGTTTATAAGCAAGTCATAATAAATTTTTATGAGCATTTTAAGTTCAAATTTGTACGAGATTCGATATTCACTTGATTTCTCACGTAGCGATTTTCTTATTTTGTTGCAATTCAAAAACAAATAACTGTAGATGCATGAAAATTTCACTGAATGTTTATATAAGCTATTTCTATACACCATCTAATTTTTAATATATTTTGACTGTTTTTCAGTATTTTACGGACGATTTTAATTTTCAAATTTTTTAGTTTTTTTTCTATTAATATCAATTAAATTTTATTTGTTGGGCCAAAAATAATGAAAATTTAATACAAGGCTCCTGATATATTGTTACAATAGCAATTGAAAAATATTAAAAATACATAGGCACACATTTTTTTTATAAGCATTTAAAGTTCGAATTTTGACAAAATTCATCAAAATCTCGAAAATTATCAATCATTGTAATTAAACAATTATAAAATGGTCAGTTTTTATAACTAAGGATTGAAAATTTAAAGCAAAGATTCTAATAAATAGTACATACTGTATTCAAAAAATCTAAAAAATATTTAAACACAGTTATTTTTTACAGACATTTTAAGTTCAAATTTGGACGAAATTACATATTAAAATCAATTTTAACGAGTAAAAGTATATTATAATATTTTTATAGCATCACTGATAATTTTAGGTTAATAATTAAATAATATGAATAATATTAATTCAACTTAGCAGCTACCGTATAATAACAATATCAATATAATTTAAAATATCCTAGACTGACATACCGTCTCCGCTCAGAATCGTTTTTCGTATACAATGATATTATATCATTGAATTCAAATTTAATACCATCCATTATAGTACAGTGATCTACTTGTAGCCTACTGTACAGCGGAGCGACATCCACTTGACCCCCTTTTTTCTTAATGTGAATTGATCCCATATGTAGCCCATGCAAAGCTGAGTGTTAATACGAGTCGCATTATATTAGGTAGGTATAATATATAAACAACATTACCTAAATAAACAACGGAAACTCAGATTTTTACTCGGATTTTTACATTAGTGTTCAAATGTCATGAAAACAGGATTCAGTTTTCACAGTGGCAACTGTCCTTCGTGTTTCTCATTATCCATCCTAGATATTTGTCGACTCTTGTGTATACTCCTGGTAGTTTTGGAGCTCCGCACCCAATGCCCCAAGAAACGATTCCTGGAAAATAAATCATTTTAAACGATCACAGTTATAGTACCAGTGTATTTAACTGTTATATAACTTGGAAGATATGATAAATTATAATATAATAACATTGTTTGCTGTAAGCTCACCTGCCACTGTTATTTTTTCGTTATTATCACAAAGCATCAGAGGTCCACCGCTGTCGCCCTAAAACGATTATTGTTCAACCTTCAATGACTAATATGTAAAAGCTTTGCGATAAAACCCTTAACCTAGAAGTTACAGTTCAGTTCCAGATTTGGAACTATAGGTATTTATGGCTGAATTCCGTTCAATAATTTTAGTACCTAGTACTGAACGGATAGAATCTAATAAACCATATGAAACATCTTTTGATGCTTCGTTTTTAAGTCCTGTCAATAGCAATGAAGTAATCGATTCAATAAACAATTTAAAAGACGATACTGCTGCAGGTTTTGATAAAATATCTGTCAAACTACTAAAAACATATCATTTTTTAAATATAGCCCTCTAGCACATATATTATATAACATGAGTCCATCAGAAGGTATTTTTCCAACGAAATTTAAACTAGTGATAGTCAAACCATTTTTCAAAAAGGGAAACAAAGAAAGTATGAGTAACTATAGACTCATTTCAATGATATGAAATTTTTCTAAACTTTTAGAAAAAAGTTGTGAAATCTAGACTAATGAGTTTCCTGGAGAAACATCATCTTCTCTCAAAGAACCAATATGGGTTTAGGCCAGGTCTAGGTACTGTGGATGCAATCTATAGTGTTTCTAGGCATATATATAAAGGGCTGGATCATGGTGATAAAACTATAGGGATTTTCCTAGATTTCTCCAAAGCATTCGATACTGTAGACCATAAAATCCTGTTAAAAACATAATCAAATTTTGAAATAAAAAATAATAGTCATAAGTGGTTTTTGAGTTATTTGAAGGACATGACGCAAATGGTTAGGTTAAATGACGTTTTAGGGAAAGAACTTGTATTTAACTGTGGTGTTCCTCAAGGAAGATTTTTAGGCACAATTTTATTTATAATGTATATTAACAGCATTTGTGACTCGCAGACAGATGGTTCAATATTTATATATGCAGACGATACATGTTTACTGTACTCTGATACATCATAGGACTCTGTCTATGCTAAAGCATCTACTGGACTAAACCAAATTATTCGAAAACTAAATACAAAAAAAATTACTTTAAATTTAGATAAAACAGAATTTATAGCTTTTTCTATTTACTCTTGTCAAAGTCCATTTGATGAAATCGAATTCACGGATAATTTACACAACCATAATGGTTTCAAAATAAAAAGAGTATCCAAGGTAAGATACCTAGGCCTAATTTTCGACCAAAATATGAAATGGAAACTCCACAAAAACAGTATGACTATGCGCCTAAGGACAATTATGCACAAAATATATTGTTTGAGGAAAATAATCTCACCAGATACTATGCGTATAGTGTACTTATCTCTCTACCAAGCTATTTTTCAGTATGGTATAATTGCCTGGGGTGGTACATATGTAAATGCTATTAAGCCTTTAACTATACAGCAAAACAAAATAGTTCATGGGTGCCTTGATAAAAGCACGTCAGAAGGATCAATTAAAATAAATTGTAAATGCTTGGGCGTTCTACTTATCAATTTACTTTATAAAAAATTTTCGATCATGTTTATTATTAAAAATACTCTTATAAATAATAATGTATATTCAAAACGTAATAGAAAATATGACATCTTAATTAATTATACTAAAAAAAATATTGCACAAAGATTCGTTGACTATTTAGGACTAACTTTTTTCAACGCAATGCCTTTCGATAGTCTATAAGATCAACTCCCAAATTTAGATTTAGTCATAAAATAATTATCTACAATTAGCTTCTACAAGGAATGTAATTTAATTTTAGCTTTTAAGGAACTTCTAAATAATATTATGTATGTACTATGTATAGAGTGAGTTAATAAATTCATTATATTTGTACTTTCTTTTTTTATAATGTTTAATTAAATATCGATTAATCAATTTGCTGCTGTAATTAATATATATATAATTTAAGTTTTTAACATGTAACTCTCTACTACCAACACAAGCTCTACTTAAAGGTAGTAGATATAACAATGTTTTTTGTTTAAAATAAAATAAAAAAAATAAATAAATAATTGGTTCACCAAAGGGCCAAGGTATAGCAGATCGACCTCACATCCAATGCCCAGTGGGATACCATTCCAAAACTAATACACCCGCGTCCCGCACATTTCTTCTCTCCGATGTATCCGCACTGGCTCCTTCCTTTAA
The DNA here is from genome assembly GCA_027563435.1 of Nasonovia ribisnigri. NCBI lineage: Eukaryota > Metazoa > Arthropoda > Insecta > Hemiptera > Aphididae > Nasonovia > Nasonovia ribisnigri. The sequence continues at coordinate 1,601 of JANEHU010004057.1, read as the reverse complement.
CTTAAAAGTGGCCGTATCGGTTCCAACCCGATGCCTACTTGAGGCGGTGTTGCATAGCAAGTAGAGGGGAATTTTCGTTTTTTTGTTCGATTTTATTTCTTAGTCCGTTAATATCACTTAGTTATTACTGTATTAGATAAGCTAACGCTATTATCATTAATATAATATTATCAATGCCGTCAGCTCTAGTCCCTATAGCCATTCAGCCCATTTAGATAATATTACTAATTAGTAATTATGAAGTACCTATAGTTATAGAAATATTGATTGATATGTTTATATATATGGTTACTAAGGTACCTGACACGAATCCACTCCTCCTTCCCAGAGCCCGGCGCACATCATGTTGGGTGTAAATCCCGTTTTCTCGATCTCAGGAACGGCGGTGCATTCCTTTTCGGTCCACACGGGAAGCGTGGCGTGCCTGAGGCTCAGCGACGTGCCGCTGTACTCGCTCAACTGTCCCCATCCAGCCACGACCGCGGTCAACCCACCATAGTCGTACCCTATGTAAATCATAATCGTGACGACAATAAACGGTTTACGTAGAGGTAATGAGAAATCAAAAAGGTGGGAACCGCAGGAAAAAAACATTACTTCACTTTTATAAATTATGGATGTTGAACTTAACTAGTAAAATGACTAAAATGTAGTACTGCAGGTAATGATTTTAATGATTAAATTATTAAACTATTTAGTAGGTAATTAGTATTGTTCGGTTGTACTGACTGTCTGACTACATAAAAACAGTTGATTAGTAGCCGTTGAAGTATTATAGTGATATTTTAATATTAATCGTATTTTATATAATACTTACTACGATCTATCTATAGGTTAAAACCTACTGCTAACTTAACCTAACCTACCACTATAGTTTTTAATTTTTTATTAATTAGTTTGTTTGTTGTTCCACTCGGCGTCCTTTTAGCCTACGTATATAGGATTAAAAACCAAACTTCGTCGATGTAGGCATAGATCCAGGGGAGAGCCTTAAGGAGCTTAGCTCCCCTCTTTGGCAAGACCGTGGAGAGAGAAGTTCAAGCCTTGGGGTAATATTTTGAAGGCCTTACTATTTTTGACCACCTATCATTAACTTTATCAGGTAACTATTAGAAGTAGAGTCTATCAAATTCTTATTTTTAATTGTTCCTTTAATTTAAAAAAAATGAATAGCCCCAAATTCCGGGCTTGCGGGGAATTCTCTCTTCCTCCCTTCTAGTCAGGCTTGTTTTTTGGATGTGTTATATAAATTATTATGTATATTGTCTTATTTGTCACAATTTTGAAAAATATTTAATCCAATATCGCCTAATACCTATTATGTGCTAAATTATACTTATAGATTTTATGAAAAAAAATTAGCCTTTCCCTCCATCAGTTTCAGATTTTTAGATTCACAACTGCGTATAGACCCATAGTATGTGTTTTCGATTTGTACAAAAATACCTATATATTACAAATCTAGTCTATTCACTTTAAATATTAAAAATATTGTATCCACTATTTTAACAATTCCCTGATAATATTGAATCTACTATTATATTTGTAATACTTACACCGAATGTGAAAATTATGTAATATAGTTAAAAAAAAAAAAAAAA
>JANEHU010004056.1:0-22075 GCA_027563435.1 Nasonovia ribisnigri | reverse complement strand
ACTTTCCAAGTATTACGGTGTTTATAGCTACTATAAGTATCCCTTTGAGCATTCATGGACACACGTGATACACTTGTAAATACCTCAGTACAGTCAATGACCACACGACAATTCAAACATTTTTTAAATGCATTAGGAAGGCAAGTTTTATTTTTATATTGTTGCTATGTTTACTACATATAGATCACTAAACATCAATATTAAAAGGTGTATACTTTCATATTTCACAATATCATTTAACTGAAGTTTAACGATTAATTCTTATGTAATATTTTAATTATATGTATTAAACGGTGTTATATTATTTAATTAAGTAATTTATATAGCTAAAGATGATAGCTATAAATTTTTATTTTTATTTTTTTTTGAAGGGGGGGGGGTACTCACGGTATAGGATTGTAGGGATATGTATGGGAGGGGAAGGGTATTGACGGGCATTGCCGAGCACGGCCGAGCACGGTCGCGCACGTACGTGAAAGGAGTAGTTAATAGGGAGTAGGTATCAGAACCGCTCTTTTTATACTACTTACATTATACTTATATTTCTAATTTTTCCCGGCTCATACGTGCACAAAAAACCAAACATGACGGTCGCGCTATTTTCTGCAAGAGATGCTTCACCAGATTTGACAACCGAAATTTAAAATTCAAGTTGAGCGGACAGGAGGCCCTGAACCAACATAATTTGATATGCGGAGAGCATAAACCCATTTTACCGGAAATGCCGAAAGAGGGTGATTGTGTTGAGTTCAGGGCGAGGAAAAACACAGTGCGACATCCTTTCGTGATATACGCTGATTTTGAATCATTGCTGGTGAAGACAGAGGAAAAGAGGGGCGAGAGTACCACGATTATTCAAAAACACGAAGCGATGAGCTACGGGTTTTTGGTGAAGGCGAGCGAGGACGTGCCGACGGAGTTATTGCTTCAACACGTGATACCGGCGAGGCCGGTAATCTACAGAAGCAGCGAAGACGTTTCTGTCTTCGTTCTGTCCGTCCTGGACGTGGCGAAACATTTTGTGGAGTCGATTGTTGATGTGGCCCGGAAAATTAAAGGTCTGATGAAGACAAATACCCCCCTAATCATGAGCGAGGGCGAAGAAAAAACACATCAAGAGTGTAATGCGTGTAACTTATGCAAATGCGTATTAGCCGGGGGTGATAAGGTTAGGGATCATGATCATTTAACGGGCAAATTTAGGCAGACCTTGTGCTCTAGGTGTAACTTAGAGTTGCATCAGCCTAAATTTGTCCCTGCCTTTTTTCATAATCTCACAAACTACGACTCGCACTTCATAATCACCGAACTTGGTTATGATACACAGGCGATCAACGTTATTCCGAACAGTGAAGAGAAATTTATATCTTTCTCGAAATATATAAGTAGTACCTTCACTGTTCGGTTCATCGACACGTTTAGGTTTATGACGTCGAGTCTGTCGTCCCTGGCCGAAAATTTAGTTACACCCGAACATGAGAACTTCCGTGAGACAGCCAAACATTTTGTCGCCGGAGATATGCCGCTCGTGACTCGTAAGGGGGTGTACCCGTATGAGTACATGGATAGTTGGGAGCGGTTGGAGGAGACAAGACTACCGAGTAAGAGGAATTTTTATAGCACGTTGACGGAGACCGGGATTAAGGAGAAGGAGTTTGACCACGCGAAGGAGGTCTGGGACCACTTCGGCTGTACGATGTTGGGTGAGTACAGAGATCTGTACCTGAAAATCGATATGTTGCTGCTGGCGGACGTTTTCGAGAACTTCTGCGACGTGTGCGTGAGGGCGTATAACCTGGACGCCGCCCATTATTTCACCACCCCAGGCTTAAGTTTCGATGCGATGCTTAAGTTCACGGGGCAAAAGCTGCAGTTATTACATGATTATGACATGCTATTAATGTTCGAAAATGGTCAGTATATTATTTTTTTAAAAATGAATATATAATCTTATATATTTTTTATACGTTTACGTGGAGGATTGGTGCAGGCGAGTAAGCGATACGCGAAGGCGAACAATATAAAGACCCCGGGATACGATGCGGGTAAACCTAACTCATGGATTGTATATCAAGATTGTAAGTATATTTTTTTTTTAAACTTAATAATTTTTTCATACTTATTTTTTTAATTTATAGGTAACAACTTGTATGGTTGGGCAATGTCCCAGTATATGCCATACGGTGGGTTTAAATGGGTGGAGCCCACGCTGAGAGATTTGAATGATTTGGACAATTCATCACCTATAGGCAGGATTTATGAGGTAGACATAACATATCCTGAACAACTTCACGATCATCATAATGATCTACCATTCCTACCACAAAACTCCATACCCGTAGGCTCAAAAGTTTAGAAACTGATGGCGACATTTGAAACGAAAAAAAATTATATTATTCACTATAGGAATCTGCAACAGGCCATTAAACACGGTCTTATAGTTGAAAAAGTATATACATATTTTTTTAAATTTTAATTCCAGTTTCAATAAGTTTTTTTTTTTTTTTAGGTACATAGAGTTATACGATATTTGTTATAATTTTTCAATTTTTCAAAAAAAAAAATTTGCATGATATGCACATTGATAAAATAATTAGATATTTTTAAAAAATTATAAAAATATCTATTCTCGCATAACGAGACGCGCATATGCACGCGTTTAGTCAATTTATTTTTTCTATTCTCAGTATACCTATAACGATGGCATTTCTACAGCCGTTAAAGTCTCAAGTCAACTGCGTCAACCTTTCAGTCGGCGAACTCCGTAAAGACGTTGACTACCCCATACGATCAATGAAAAATGTGGAAACTAAATTCGGCATTGCAGTGTCCTGCATATTAACGGACCCCGAGGGCACCGGTTCAATCAATGTTTTCCTTCCTAAGGCGATCCGGATGGACGATGTGGATATCGAGACTTATAATCTGGGAGTTTGTAGAGACAAAAAGTAACAACTCCATTTGGAGCAATTGCAACAAGTACTTTCCAAGTATTACGGTGTTTATAGCTACTATAAGTATCCCTTTGAGCATTCATGGACACACGTGATACACTTGTAAATACCTCAGTACAGTCAATGACCACACGACAATTCAAAAATTTTTTTAATGCATTAGGAAGGCAAGTTTTATTTTTATATTGTTGCTATGTTTACTACATATAGATCACTAAACATCAATATTAAAAGGTGTATACTTTCATATTACACAATATCATTTAACTGAAGTTTAACGATTAATTCTTATGTAATATTTTAATTATATGTATTAAACGGTGTTATATTATTTAATTAAGTAATTTATATAGCTAAAGATGATAGCTATAAATTTTTATTTTTATTTTTTTTTGAAGGGGGGGGGGTACTCACGGTATAGGATTGTAGGGATATGTATGGGAGGGGAAGGGTATTGACGGGCATTGCCGAGCACGGCCGAGCACGGTCGCGCACGTACGTGAAAGGAGTAGTTAATAGGGAGTAGGTATCAGAACCGCTCTTTTTATACTACTTACATTATACTTATATTTCTAATTTTTCCCGGCTCATACGTGCACAAAAAACCAAACATGACGGTCGCGCTATTTTCTGCAAGAGATGCTTCACCAGATTTGACAACCGAAATTTAAAATTCAAGTTGAGCGGACAGGAGGCCCTGAACCAACATAATTTGATATGCGGAGAGCATAAACCCATTTTACCGGAAATGCCGAAAGAGGGTGATTGTGTTGAGTTCAGGGCGTGGAAAAACACAGTGCGACATCCTTTCGTGATATACGCTGATTTTGAATCATTGCTGGTGAAGACAGAGGAAAAGAGGGGCGAGAGTACCACGATTATTCAAAAACACGAAGCGATGAGCTACGGGTTTTTGGTGAAGGCGAGCGAGGACGTGCCGACGGAGTTATTGCTTCAACACGAGATACCGGCGAGGCCGGTAATCTACAGAAGCAGCGAAGACGTTTCTGTCTTCGTTCTGTCCGTCCTGGACGTGGCGAAACATTTTGTGGAGTCGATTGTTGATGTGGCCCGGAAAATTGAAGGTCTGATGAAGACAAATACCCCCATAATCATGAGCGAGGGCGAAGAAAAAACACATCAAGAGTGTAATGCGTGTAACTTATGCAAATGCGTATTAGCCGGGGGTGATAAGGTTAGGGATCATGATCATTTAACGGGCAAATTTAGGCAGACCTTGTGCTCTAGGTGTAACTTAGAGTTGCATCAGCCTAAATTTGTCCCTGCCTTTTTTCATAATCTCACAAACTACGACTCGCACTTCATAATCACCGAACTTGGTTATGATACACAGGCGATCAACGTTATTCCGAACAGTGAAGAGAAATTTATATCTTTCTCGAAATATATAAGTAGTACCTTCACTGTTCGGTTCATCGACACGTTCAGGTTTATGACGTCGAGTCTGTCGTCCCTGGCCGAAAATTTAGTTACACCCGAACATGAGAACTTCCGTGAGACAGCCAAACATTTTGTCGCCGGAGATATGCCGCTCGTGACTCGTAAGGGGGTGTACCCGTATGAGTACATGGATAGTTGGGAGCGGTTGGAGGAGACAAGACTACCGAGTAAGAGGAATTTTTATAGCACGTTGACGGAGACCGGGATTAAGGAGAAGGAGTTTGACCACGCGAAGGAGGTCTGGGACCACTTCGGCTGTACGATGTTGGGTGAGTACAGAGATCTGTACCTGAAAATCGATATGTTGCTGCTGGCGGACGTTTTCGAGAACTTCTGCGACGTGTGCGTGAGGGCGTATAACCTGGACGCCGCCCATTATTTCACCACCCCAGGCTTAAGTTTCGATGCGATGCTTAAGTTCACGGGGCAAAAGCTGCAGTTATTACATGATTATGACATGCTATTAATGTTCGAAAATGGTCAGTATATTATTTTTTTAAAAATGAATATATAATCTTATATATTTTTTATACGTTTACGTGGAGGATTGGTGCAGGCGAGTAAGCGATACGCGAAGGCGAACAATATAAAGACCCCGGGATACGATGCGGGTAAACCTAACTCATGGATTGTATATCAAGATTGTAAGTATATTTTTTTTTTAAACTTAATAATTTTTTCATACTTATTTTTTTAATTTATAGGTAACAACTTGTATGGTTGGGCAATGTCCCAGTATATGCCATACGGTGGGTTTAAATGGGTGGAGCCCACGCTGAGAGATTTGAATGATTTGGACAATTCATCACCTATAGGCAGGATTTATGAGGTAGACATAACATATCCTGAACAACTTCACGATCATCATAATGATCTACCATTCCTACCACAAAACTCCATACCCGTAGGCTCAAAAGTTTAGAAACTGATGGCGACATTTGAAACGAAAAAAAATTATATTATTCACTATAGGAATCTGCAACAGGCCATTAAACACGGTCTTATAGTTGAAAAAGTATATACATATTTTTTTAAATTTTAATTCCAGTTTCAATAAGTTTTTTTTTTTTAGGTACATAGAGTTATACGATATTTGTTATAATTTTTCAATTTTTCAAAAAAAAAAATTTGCATGATATGCACATTGATAAAATAATTAGATATTTTTAAAAAATTATAAAAATATCTATTCTCGCATAACGAGACGCGCATATGCACGCGTTTAGTCAATTTATTTTTTCTATTCTCAGTATACCTATAACGATGGCATTTCTACAGCCGTTAAAGTCTCAAGTCAACTGCGTCAACCTTTCAGTCGGCGAACTCCGTAAAGACGTTGACTACCCCATACGATCAATGAAAAATGTGGAAACTAAATTCGGCATTGCAGTGTCCTGCATATTAACGGACCCCGAGGGCACCGGTTCAATCAATGTTTTCCTTCCTAAGGCGATCCGGATGGACGATGTGGATATCGAGACTTATAATCTGGGAGTTTGTAGAGACAAAAAGTAACAACTCCATTTGGAGCAATTGCAACAAGTACTTTCCAAGTATTACGGTGTTTATAGCTACTATAAGTATCCCTTTGAGCATTCATGGACACACGTGATACACTTGTAAATACCTCAGTACAGTCAATGACCACACGACAATTCAAAAATTTTTTTAATGCATTAGGAAGGCAAGTTTTATTTTTATATTGTTGCTATGTTTACTACATATAGATCACTAAACATCAATATTAAAAGGTGTATACTTTCATATTACACAATATCATTTAACTGAAGTTTAACGATTAATTCTTATGTAATATTTTAATTATATGTATTAAACGGTGTTATATTATTTAATTAAGTAATTTATATAGCTAAAGATGATAGCTATAAATTTTTATTTTTATTTTTTTTTGAAGGGGGGGGGGTACTCACGGTATAGGATTGTAGGGATATGTATGGGAGGGGAAGGGTATTGACGGGCATTGCCGAGCACGGCCGAGCACGGTCGCGCACGTACGTGAAAGGAGTAGTTAATAGGGAGTAGGTATCAGAACCGCTCTTTTTATACTACTTACATTATACTTATATTTCTAATTTTTCCCGGCTCATACGTGCACAAAAAACCAAACATGACGGTCGCGCTATTTTCTGCAAGAGATGCTTCACCAGATTTGACAACCGAAATTTAAAATTCAAGTTGAGCGGACAGGAGGCCCTGAACCAACATAATTTGATATGCGGAGAGCATAAACCCATTTTACCGGAAATGCCGAAAGAGGGTGATTGTGTTGAGTTCAGGGCGTGGAAAAACACAGTGCGACATCCTTTCGTGATATACGCTGATTTTGAATCATTGCTGGTGAAGACAGAGGAAAAGAGGGGCGAGAGTACCACGATTATTCAAAAACACGAAGCGATGAGCTACGGGTTTTTGGTGAAGGCGAGCGAGGACGTGCCGACGGAGTTATTGCTTCAACACGAGATACCGGCGAGGCCGGTAATCTACAGAAGCAGCGAAGACGTTTCTGTCTTCGTTCTGTCCGTCCTGGACGTGGCGAAACATTTTGTGGAGTCGATTGTTGATGTGGCCCGGAAAATTGAAGGTCTGATGAAGACAAATACCCCCATAATCATGAGCGAGGGCGAAGAAAAAACACATCAAGAGTGTAATGCGTGTAACTTATGCAAATGCGTATTAGCCGGGGGTGATAAGGTTAGGGATCATGATCATTTAACGGGCAAATTTAGGCAGACCTTGTGCTCTAGGTGTAACTTAGAGTTGCATCAGCCTAAATTTGTCCCTGCCTTTTTTCATAATCTCACAAACTACGACTCGCACTTCATAATCACCGAACTTGGTTATGATACACAGGCGATCAACGTTATTCCGAACAGTGAAGAGAAATTTATATCTTTCTCGAAATATATAAGTAGTACCTTCACTGTTCGGTTCATCGACACGTTCAGGTTTATGACGTCGAGTCTGTCGTCCCTGGCCGAAAATTTAGTTACACCCGAACATGAGAACTTCCGTGAGACAGCCAAACATTTTGTCGCCGGAGATATGCCGCTCGTGACTCGTAAGGGGGTGTACCCGTATGAGTACATGGATAGTTGGGAGCGGTTGGAGGAGACAAGACTACCGAGTAAGAGGAATTTTTATAGCACGTTGACGGAGACCGGGATTAAGGAGAAGGAGTTTGACCACGCGAAGGAGGTCTGGGACCACTTCGGCTGTACGATGTTGGGTGAGTACAGAGATCTGTACCTGAAAATCGATATGTTGCTGCTGGCGGACGTTTTCGAGAACTTCTGCGACGTGTGCGTGAGGGCGTATAACCTGGACGCCGCCCATTATTTCACCGCCCCAGGCTTAAGTTTCGATGCGATGCTTAAGTTCACGGGGCAAAAGCTGCAGTTATTACATGATTATGACATGCTATTAATGTTCGAAAATGGTCAGTATATTATTTTTTTAAAAATGAATATATAATCTTATATATTTTTTATACGTTTACGTGGAGGATTGGTGCAGGCGAGTAAGCGATACGCGAAGGCGAACAATATAAAGACCCCGGGATACGATGCGGGTAAACCTAACTCATGGATTGTATATCAAGATTGTAAGTATATTTTTTTTTAAACTTAATAATTTTTTCATACTTATTTTTTTAATTTATAGGTAACAACTTGTATGGTTGGGCAATGTCCCAGTATATGCCATACGGTGGGTTTAAATGGGTGGAGCCCACGCTGAGAGATTTGAATGATTTGGACAATTCATCACCTATAGGCAGGATTTATGAGGTAGACATAACATTTCCTGAACAACTTCACGATCATCATAATGATCTACCATTCCTACCACAAAACTCCATACCCGTAGGCTCAAAAGTTTAGAAACTGATGGCGACATTTGAAACGAAAAAAAATTATATTATTCACTATAGGAATCTGCAACAGGCCATTAAACACGGTCTTATAGTTGAAAAAGTATATACATATTTTTTTAAATTTTAATTCCAGTTTCAATAAGTTTTTTTTTTTTTAGGTACATAGAGTTATACGATATTTGTTATAATTTTTCAATTTTTCAAAAAAAAAAATTAATTTGCAAAAAATGTTTAATTTTTAATTTTATTAATTGTCATTACTTCACAAGGGAAAACGATGGAATGTGTTCGGAATAGATTGAAGATGAAACTTGTATCTGATAAACCTTAACTATATGTGTATAGAAAAAAAATATTTTAGGTTCTTAGTCCACAAATTTGGACCACCATCACGAACATTGGCAGGTGTTATTTTGGAATTTCACATATGTTGTCATTGATATCCCTACCTAATAATGTTTCCACCACCAAATAATGGTTCACCCCCACCAAAAAATGACTCAAACCATCAGACGCTTGGCTCCGCAACTCCGCAAGAGCGGAAATTCATTCAGTGTGTTCACAGTCTTATGCTATACTCTACATACACTTTTATTTCTTGTTAGTGATTTTTCAAGTTTTAATAATTTTACAGTGTTTATTTTTATAAGTTATAAAAATTATCCATAACATGGCTGATTCAATCATTGACAACGCTGCTATATACAAAAAGAAAACGTTTACATACGTTCCTCCATCAACTCCGGCTCCGCTATTAGATACTACATCATTCACGTTGGACTTTACAGCTCGTAAATTTATACTTGTCGGAATCAATCCGACTGATGATTTCCAAACAGTTATTCATATATTGACTTCTTCTCGTCACGTGAAATTGTCAACAGATTTTCTAAGACGTATATTCTCGTTTATGGGTAACGTACTATCATTTATATTAGACATACCAAAATCATATAAGCGAAACATATTCATCGAGACAGATTTTTTTAAATTATCGAGTATGGTGTATGTTGGACAAAATGTATTAGTCATTGAATCTAAAACTGAAGACGGGTGTAGAGTTCTGTTGAATCGTACAGATCTAATTCAGCTTCAAAAATTGGAATACAGTATTTCTGCAAGTATAGGGGAAAAATATATAATCATCAAACCTAAAATTATAAACCAAATGAACGAATATTGCGAGTATTTGATCGGAAAAACTCTACAAATGGATTCTCCGCCTAAAAATTTGCATGATATGCACATTGATAAAATAATTAGATATTTTTAAAAAATTATAAAAATATCTATTCTCGCATAACGAGACGCGCATATGCACGCGTTTAGTCAATTTATTTTTTCTATTCTCAGTATACCTATAACGATGGCATTTCTACAGCCGTTAAAGTCTCAAGTCAACTGCGTCAACCTTTCAGTCGGCGAACTCCGTAAAGACGTTGACTACCCCATACGATCAATGAAAAATGTGGAAACTAAATTCGGCATTGCAGTGTCCTGCATATTAACGGACCCCGAGGGCACCGGTTCAATCAATGTTTTCCTTCCTAAGGCGATCCGGATGGACGATGTGGATATCGAGACTTATAATCTGGGAGTTTGTAGAGACAAAAAGTAACAACTCCATTTGGAGCAATTGCAACAAGTACTTTCCAAGTATTACGGTGTTTATAGCTACTATAAGTATCCCTTTGAGCATTCATGGACACACGTGATACACTTGTAAATACCTCAGTACAGTCAATGACCACACGACAATTCAAAAATTTTTTAAATGCATTAGGAAGGCAAGTTTTATTTTTATATTGTTGCTATGTTTACTACATATAGATCACTAAACATCAATATTAAAAGGTGTATACTTTCATATTTCACAATATCATTTAACTGAAGTTTAACGATTAATTCTTATGTAATATTTTAATTATATGTATTAAACGGTGTTATATTATTTAATTAAGTAATTTATATAGCTAAAGATGATAGCTATAAATTTTTATTTTTATTTTTTTTTGAAGGGGGGGGGGGGTACTCACGGTATAGGATTGTAGGGATATGTATGGGAGGGGAAGGGTATTGACGGGCATTGCCGAGCACGGCCGAGCACGGTCGCGCACGTACGTGAAAGGAGTAGTTAATAGGGAGTAGGTATCAGAACCGCTCTTTTTATACTACTTACATTATACTTATATTTCTAATTTTTCCCGGCTCATACGTGCACAAAAAACCAAACATGACGGTCGCGCTATTTTCTGCAAGAGATGCTTCACCAGATTTGACAACCGAAATTTAAAATTCAAGTTGAGCGGACAGGAGGCCCTGAACCAACATAATTTGATATGCGGAGAGCATAAACCCATTTTACCGGAAATGCCGAAAGAGGGTGATTGTGTTGAGTTCAGGGCGAGGAAAAACACAGTGCGACATCCTTTCGTGATATACGCTGATTTTGAATCATTGCTGGTGAAGACAGAGGAAAAGAGGGGCGAGAGTACCACGATTATTCAAAAACACGAAGCGATGAGCTACGGGTTTTTGGTGAAGGCGAGCGAGGACGTGCCGACGGAGTTATTGCTTCAACACGAGATACCGGCGAGGCCGGTAATCTACAGAAGCAGCGAAGACGTTTCTGTCTTCGTTCTGTCCGTCCTGGACGTGGCGAAACATTTTGTGGAGTCGATTGTTGATGTGGCCCGGAAAATTAAAGGTCTGATGAAGACAAATACCCCCATAATCATGAGCGAGGGCGAAGAAAAAACACATCAAGAGTGTAATGCGTGTAACTTATGCAAATGCGTATTAGCCGGGGGTGATAAGGTTAGGGATCATGATCATTTAACGGGCAAATTTAGGCAGACCTTGTGCTCTAGGTGTAACTTAGAGTTGCATCAGCCTAAATTTGTCCCTGCCTTTTTTCATAATCTCACAAACTACGACTAGGACTTCATAATCACCGAACTTGGTTATGATACACAGGCGATCAACGTTATTCCGAACAGTGAAGAGAAATTTATATCTTTCTCGAAATATATAAGTAGTACCTTCACTGTTCGGTTTATCGACACGTTCAGGTTTATGACGTCGAGTCTGTCGTCCCTGGCCGAAAATTTAGTTACACCCGAACATGAGAACTTCCGTGAGACAGCCAAACATTTTGTCGCCGGAGATATGCCGCTCGTGACTCGTAAGGGGGTGTACCCGTATGAGTACATGGATAGTTGGGAGCGGTTGGAGGAGACAAGACTACCGAGTAAGAGGAATTTTTATAGCACGTTGACGGAGACCGGGATTAAGGAGAAGGAGTTTGACCACGCGAAGGAGGTCTGCGACCACTTCGGCTGTACGATGTTGGGTGAGTACAGAGATCTGTACCTGAAAATCGATATGTTGCTGCTGGCGGACGTTTTCGAGAACTTCTGCGACGTGTGCGTGAGGGCGTATAACCTGGACGCCGCCCATTATTTCACCGCCCCAGGCTTAAGTTTCGATGCGATGCTTAAGTTCACGGGGCAAAAGCTGCAGTTATTACATGATTATGACATGCTATTAATGTTCGAAAATGGTCAGTATATTATTTTTTTGAAAATGAATATATAATCTTATATATTTTTTATAGGTTTACGTGGAGGATTGGCGCAGGCGAGTAAGCGATACGCGAAGGCGAACAATATAAAGACCCCGGGATACGATGCGGGTAAACCTAACTCATGGATTGTATATCAAGATTGTAAGTATATTTTTTTTTTAAACTTAATAATTTTTTCATACTTATTTTTTTAATTTATAGGTAACAACTTGTATGGTTGGGCAATGTCCCAGTATATGCCATACGGTGGGTTTAAATGGGTGGAGCCCACGCTGAGAGATTTGAATGATTTGGACAATTCATCACCTATAGGCAGGATTTATGAGGTAGACATAACATTTCCTGAACAACTTCACGATCATCATAATGATCTACCATTCCTACCACAAAACTCCATACCCGTAGGCTCAAAAGTTTAGAAACTGATGGCGACATTTGAAACGAAAAAAATTATATTATTCACTATAGGAATCTGCAACAGGCCATTAAACACGGTCTTATAGTTGAAAAAGTATATACATATTTTTTTAAATTTTAATTCCAGTTTCAATAAGTTTTTTTTTTTTTAGGTACATAGAGTTATACGATATTTGTTATAATTTTTCAATTTTTCAAAAAAAAAAATTAATTTGCAAAAAATGTTTAATTTTTAATTTTATTAATTGTCATTACTTCACAAGGGAAAACGATGGAATGTGTTCGGAATAGATTGAAGATGAAACTTGTATCTGATAAACCTTAACTATATGTGTATAGAAAAAAAATATTTTAGGTTCTTAGTCCACAAATTTGGACCACCATCACGAACATTGGCAGGTGTTATTTTGGAATTTCACATATGTTGTCATTGATATCCCTACCTAATAATGTTTCCACCACCAAATAATGGTTCACCCCCACCAAAAAATGACTCAAACCATCAGACGCTTGGCTCCGCAACTCCGCAAGAGCGGAAATTCATTCAGTGTGTTCACAGTCTTATGCTATACTCTACATACACTTTTATTTCTTGTTAGTGATTTTTCAAGTTTTAATAATTTTACAGTGTTTATTTTTATAAGTTATAAAAATTATCCATAACATGGCTGATTCAATCATTGACAACGCTGCTATATACAAAAAGAAAACGTTTACATACGTTCCTCCATCAACTCCGGCTCCGCTATTAGATACTACATCATTCACGTTGGACTTTACAGCTCGTAAATTTATACTTGTCGGAATCAATCCGACTGATGATTTCCAAACAGTTATTCATATATTGACTTCTTCTCGTCACGTGAAATTGTCAACAGATTTTCTAAGACGTATATTCTCGTTTATGGGTAACGTACTATCATTTATATTAGACATACCAAAATCATATAAGCGAAACATATTCATCGAGACAGATTTTTTTAAATTATCGAGTATGGTGTATGTTGGACAAAATGTATTAGTCATTGAATCTAAAACTGAAGACGGGTGTAGAGTTCTGTTGAATCGTACAGATCTAATTCAGCTTCAAAAATTGGAATACAGTATTTCTGCAAGTATAGGGGAAAAATATATAATCATCAAACCTAAAATTATAAACCAAATGAACGAATATTGCGAGTATTTGATCGGAAAAACTCTACAAATGGATTCTCCGCCTAAAAATTTGCATGATATGCACATTGATAAAATAATTAGATATTTTTAAAAAATTATAAAAATATCTATTCTCGCATAACGAGACGCGCATATGCACGCGTTTAGTCAATTTATTTTTTCTATTCTCAGTATACCTATAACGATGGCATTTCTACAGCCGTTAAAGTCTCAAGTCAACTGCGTCAACCTTTCAGTCGGCGAACTCCGTAAAGACGTTGACTACCCCATACGATCAATGAAAAATGTGGAAACTAAATTCGGCATTGCAGTGTCCTGCATATTAACGGACCCCGAGGGCACCGGTTCAATCAATGTTTTCCTTCCTAAGGCGATCCGGATGGACGATGTGGATATCGAGACTTATAATCTGGGAGTTTGTAGAGACAAAAAGTAACAACTCCATTTGGAGCAATTGCAACAAGTACTTTCCAAGTATTACGGTGTTTATAGCTACTATAAGTATCCCTTTGAGCATTCATGGACACACGTGATACACTTGTAAATACCTCAGTACAGTCAATGACCACACGACAATTCAAAAATTTTTTAAATGCATTAGGAAGGCAAGTTTTATTTTTATATTGTTGCTATGTTTACTACATATAGATCACTAAACATCAATATTAAAAGGTGTATACTTTCATATTTCACAATATCATTTAACTGAAGTTTAACGATTAATTCTTATGTAATATTTTAATTATATGTATTAAACGGTGTTATATTATTTAATTAAGTAATTTATATAGCTAAAGATGATAGCTATAAATTTTTATTTTTATTTTTTTTTGAAGGGGGGGGGGGTACTCACGGTATAGGATTGTAGGGATATGTATGGGAGGGGAAGGGTATTGACGGGCATTGCCGAGCACGGCCGAGCACGGTCGCGCACGTACGTGAAAGGAGTAGTTAATAGGGAGTAGGTATCAGAACCGCTCTTTTTATACTACTTACATTATACTTATATTTCTAATTTTTCCCGGCTCATACGTGCACAAAAAACCAAACATGACGGTCGCGCTATTTTCTGCAAGAGATGCTTCACCAGATTTGACAACCGAAATTTAAAATTCAAGTTGAGCGGACAGGAGGCCCTGAACCAACATAATTTGATATGCGGAGAGCATAAACCCATTTTACCGGAAATGCCGAAAGAGGGTGATTGTGTTGAGTTCAGGGCGAGGAAAAACACAGTGCGACATCCTTTCGTGATATACGCTGATTTTGAATCATTGCTGGTGAAGACAGAGGAAAAGAGGGGCGAGAGTACCACGATTATTCAAAAACACGAAGCGATGAGCTACGGGTTTTTGGTGAAGGCGAGCGAGGACGTGCCGACGGAGTTATTGCTTCAACACGAGATACCGGCGAGGCCGGTAATCTACAGAAGCAGCGAAGACGTTTCTGTCTTCGTTCTGTCCGTCCTGGACGTGGCGAAACATTTTGTGGAGTCGATTGTTGATGTGGCCCGGAAAATTAAAGGTCTGATGAAGACAAATACCCCCATAATCATGAGCGAGGGCGAAGAAAAAACACATCAAGAGTGTAATGCGTGTAACTTATGCAAATGCGTATTAGCCGGGGGTGATAAGGTTAGGGATCATGATCATTTAACGGGCAAATTTAGGCAGACCTTGTGCTCTAGGTGTAACTTAGAGTTGCATCAGCCTAAATTTGTCCCTGCCTTTTTTCATAATCTCACAAACTACGACTAGGACTTCATAATCACCGAACTTGGTTATGATACACAGGCGATCAACGTTATTCCGAACAGTGAAGAGAAATTTATATCTTTCTCGAAATATATAAGTAGTACCTTCACTGTTCGGTTTATCGACACGTTCAGGTTTATGACGTCGAGTCTGTCGTCCCTGGCCGAAAATTTAGTTACACCCGAACATGAGAACTTCCGTGAGACAGCCAAACATTTTGTCGCCGGAGATATGCCGCTCGTGACTCGTAAGGGGGTGTACCCGTATGAGTACATGGATAGTTGGGAGCGGTTGGAGGAGACAAGACTACCGAGTAAGAGGAATTTTTATAGCACGTTGACGGAGACCGGGATTAAGGAGAAGGAGTTTGACCACGCGAAGGAGGTCTGGGACCACTTCGGCTGTACGATGTTGGGTGAGTACAGAGATCTGTACCTGAAAATCGATATGTTGCTGCTGGCGGACGTTTTCGAGAACTTCTGCGACGTGTGCGTGAGGGCGTATAACCTGGACGCCGCCCATTATTTCACCGCCCCAGGCTTAAGTTTCGATGCGATGCTTAAGTTCACGGGGCAAAAGCTGCAGTTATTACATGATTATGACATGCTATTAATGTTCGAAAATGGTCAGTATATTATTTTTTTGAAAATGAATATATAATCTTATATATTTTTTATAGGTTTACGTGGAGGATTGGCGCAGGCGAGTAAGCGATACGCGAAGGCGAACAATATAAAGACCCCGGGATACGATGCGGGTAAACCTAACTCATGGATTGTATATCAAGATTGTAAGTATATTTTTTTTTTAAACTTAATAATTTTTTCATACTTATTTTTTTAATTTATAGGTAACAACTTGTATGGTTGGGCAATGTCCCAGTATATGCCATACGGTGGGTTTAAATGGGTGGAGCCCACGCTGAGAGATTTGAATGATTTGGACAATTCATCACCTATAGGCAGGATTTATGAGGTAGACATAACATTTCCTGAACAACTTCACGATCATCATAATGATCTACCATTCCTACCACAAAACTCCATACCCGTAGGCTCAAAAGTTTAGAAACTGATGGCGACATTTGAAACGAAAAAAATTATATTATTCACTATAGGAATCTGCAACAGGCCATTAAACACGGTCTTATAGTTGAAAAAGTATATACATATTTTTTTAAATTTTAATTCCAGTTTCAATAAGTTTTTTTTTTTTAGGTACATAGAGTTATACGATATTTGTTATAATTTTTCAATTTTTCAAAAAAAAAAATTAATTTGCAAAAAATGTTTAATTTTTAATTTTATTAATTGTCATTACTTCACAAGGGAAAACGATGGAATGTGTTCGGAATAGATTGAAGATGAAACTTGTATCTGATAAACCTTAACTATATGTGTATAGAAAAAAAATATTTTAGGTTCTTAGTCCACAAATTTGGACCACCATCACGAACATTGGCAGGTGTTATTTTGGAATTTCACATATGTTGTCATTGATATCCCTACCTAATAATGTTTCCACCACCAAATAATGGTTCACCCCCACCAAAAAATGACTCAAACCATCAGACGCTTGGCTCCGCAACTCCGCAAGAGCGGAAATTCATTCAGTGTGTTCACAGTCTTATGCTATACTCTACATACACTTTTATTTCTTGTTAGTGATTTTTCAAGTTTTAATAATTTTACAGTGTTTATTTTTATAAGTTATAAAAATTATCCATAACATGGCTGATTCAATCATTGACAACGCTGCTATATACAAAAAGAAAACGTTTACATACGTTCCTCCATCAACTCCGGCTCCGCTATTAGATACTACATCATTCACGTTGGACTTTACAGCTCGTAAATTTATACTTGTCGGAATCAATCCGACTGATGATTTCCAAACAGTTATTCATATATTGACTTCTTCTCGTCACGTGAAATTGTCAACAGATTTTCTAAGACGTATATTCTCGTTTATGGGTAACGTACTATCATTTATATTAGACATACCAAAATCATATAAGCGAAACATATTCATCGAGACAGATTTTTTTAAATTATCGAGTATGGTGTATGTTGGACAAAATGTATTAGTCATTGAATCTAAAACTGAAGACGGGTGTAGAGTTCTGTTGAATCGTACAGATCTAATTCAGCTTCAAAAATTGGAATACAGTATTTCTGCAAGTATAGGGGAAAAATATATAATCATCAAACCTAAAATTATAAACCAAATGAACGAATATTGCGAGTATTTGATCGGAAAAACTCTACAAATGGATTCTCCGCCTAAAAATTTGCATGATATGCACATTGATAAAATAATTAGATATTTTTAAAAAATTATAAAAATATCTATTCTCGCATAACGAGACGCGCATATGCACGCGTTTAGTCAATTTATTTTTTCTATTCTCAGTATACCTATAACGATGGCATTTCTACAGCCGTTAAAGTCTCAAGTCAACTGCGTCAACCTTTCAGTCGGCGAACTCCGTAAAGACGTTGACTACCCCATACGATCAATGAAAAATGTGGAAACTAAATTCGGCATTGCAGTGTCCTGCATATTAACGGACCCCGAGGGCACCGGTTCAATCAATGTTTTCCTTCCTAAGGCGATCCGGATGGACGATGTGGATATCGAGACTTATAATCTGGGAGTTTGTAGAGACAAAAAGTAACAACT
Organism: Nasonovia ribisnigri; assembly: GCA_027563435.1. NCBI lineage: Eukaryota > Metazoa > Arthropoda > Insecta > Hemiptera > Aphididae > Nasonovia > Nasonovia ribisnigri. Next base: position 4,153 of record JANEHU010004056.1, on the reverse strand, counting down.
CCATTTGGAGCAATTGCAACAAGTACTTTCCAAGTATTACGGTGTTTATAGCTACTATAAGTATCCCTTTGAGCATTCATGGACACACGTGATACACTTGTAAATACCTCAGTACAGTCAATGACCACACGACAATTCAAAAATTTTTTAAATGCATTAGGAAGGCAAGTTTTATTTTTATATTGTTGCTATGTTTACTACATATAGATCACTAAACATCAATATTAAAAGGTGTATACTTTCATATTTCACAATATCATTTAACTGAAGTTTAACGATTAATTCTTATGTAATATTTTAATTATATGTATTAAACGGTGTTATATTATTTAATTAAGTAATTTATATAGCTAAAGATGATAGCTATAAATTTTTATTTTTATTTTTTTTTGAAGGGGGGGGGGGGGGTACTCACGGTATAGGATTGTAGGGATATGTATGGGAGGGGAAGGGTATTGACGGGCATTGCCGAGCACGGCCGAGCACGGTCGCGCACGTACGTGAAAGGAGTAGTTAATAGGGAGTAGGTATCAGAACCGCTCTTTTTATACTACTTACATTATACTTATATTTCTAATTTTTCCCGGCTCATACGTGCACAAAAAACCAAACATGACGGTCGCGCTATTTTCTGCAAGAGATGCTTCACCAGATTTGACAACCGAAATTTAAAATTCAAGTTGAGCGGACAGGAGGCCCTGAACCAACATAATTTGATATGCGGAGAGCATAAACCCATTTTACCGGAAATGCCGAAAGAGGGTGATTGTGTTGAGTTCAGGGCGAGGAAAAACACAGTGCGACATCCTTTCGTGATATACGCTGATTTTGAATCATTGCTGGTGAAGACAGAGGAAAAGAGGGGCGAGAGTACCACGATTATTCAAAAACACGAAGCGATGAGCTACGGGTTTTTGGTGAAGGCGAGCGAGGACGTGCCGACGGAGTTATTGCTTCAACACGAGATACCGGCGAGGCCGGTAATCTACAGAAGCAGCGAAGACGTTTCTGTCTTCGTTCTGTCCGTCCTGGACGTGGCGAAACATTTTGTGGAGTCGATTGTTGATGTGGCCCGGAAAATTAAAGGTCTGATGAAGACAAATACCCCCATAATCATGAGCGAGGGCGAAGAAAAAACACATCAAGAGTGTAATGCGTGTAACTTATGCAAATGCGTATTAGCCGGGGGTGATAAGGTTAGGGATCATGATCATTTAACGGGCAAATTTAGGCAGACCTTGTGCTCTAGGTGTAACTTAGAGTTGCATCAGCCTAAATTTGTCCCTGCCTTTTTTCATAATCTCACAAACTACGACTAGGACTTCATAATCACCGAACTTGGTTATGATACACAGGCGATCAACGTTATTCCGAACAGTGAAGAGAAATTTATATCTTTCTCGAAATATATAAGTAGTACCTTCACTGTTCGGTTTATCGACACGTTCAGGTTTATGACGTCGAGTCTGTCGTCCCTGGCCGAAAATTTAGTTACACCCGAACATGAGAACTTCCGTGAGACAGCCAAACATTTTGTCGCCGGAGATATGCCGCTCGTGACTCGTAAGGGGGTGTACCCGTATGAGTACATGGATAGTTGGGAGCGGTTGGAGGAGACAAGACTACCGAGTAAGAGGAATTTTTATAGCACGTTGACGGAGACCGGGATTAAGGAGAAGGAGTTTGACCACGCGAAGGAGGTCTGGGACCACTTCGGCTGTACGATGTTGGGTGAGTACAGAGATCTGTACCTGAAAATCGATATGTTGCTGCTGGCGGACGTTTTCGAGAACTTCTGCGACGTGTGCGTGAGGGCGTATAACCTGGACGCCGCCCATTATTTCACCGCCCCAGGCTTAAGTTTCGATGCGATGCTTAAGTTCACGGGGCAAAAGCTGCAGTTATTACATGATTATGACATGCTATTAATGTTCGAAAATGGTCAGTATATTATTTTTTTGAAAATGAATATATAATCTTATATATTTTTTATAGGTTTACGTGGAGGATTGGCGCAGGCGAGTAAGCGATACGCGAAGGCGAACAATATAAAGACCCCGGGATACGATGCGGGTAAACCTAACTCATGGATTGTATATCAAGATTGTAAGTATATTTTTTTTTTAAACTTAATAATTTTTTCATACTTATTTTTTTAATTTATAGGTAACAACTTGTATGGTTGGGCAATGTCCCAGTATATGCCATACGGTGGGTTTAAATGGGTGGAGCCCACGCTGAGAGATTTGAATGATTTGGACAATTCATCACCTATAGGCAGGATTTATGAGGTAGACATAACATTTCCTGAACAACTTCACGATCATCATAATGATCTACCATTCCTACCACAAAACTCCATACCCGTAGGCTCAAAAGTTTAGAAACTGATGGCGACATTTGAAACGAAAAAAAATTATATTATTCACTATAGGAATCTGCAACAGGCCATTAAACACGGTCTTATAGTTGAAAAAGTATATACATATTTTTTTAAATTTTAATTCCAGTTTCAATAAGTTTTTTTTTTTTAGGTACATAGAGTTATACGATATTTGTTATAATTTTTCAATTTTTCAAAAAAAAAAATTAATTTGCAAAAAATGTTTAATTTTTAATTTTATTAATTGTCATTACTTCACAAGGGAAAACGATGGAATGTGTTCGGAATAGATTGAAGATGAAACTTGTATCTGATAAACCTTAACTATATGTGTATAGAAAAAAAATATTTTAGGTTCTTAGTCCACAAATTTGGACCACCATCACGAACATTGGCAGGTGTTATTTTGGAATTTCACATATGTTGTCATTGATATCCCTACCTAATAATGTTTCCACCACCAAATAATGGTTCACCCCCACCAAAAAATGACTCAAACCATCAGACGCTTGGCTCCGCAACTCCGCAAGAGCGGAAATTCATTCAGTGTGTTCACAGTCTTATGCTATACTCTACATACACTTTTATTTCTTGTTAGTGATTTTTCAAGTTTTAATAATTTTACAGTGTTTATTTTTATAAGTTATAAAAATTATCCATAACATGGCTGATTCAATCATTGACAACGCTGCTATATACAAAAAGAAAACGTTTACATACGTTCCTCCATCAACTCCGGCTCCGCTATTAGATACTACATCATTCACGTTGGACTTTACAGCTCGTAAATTTATACTTGTCGGAATCAATCCGACTGATGATTTCCAAACAGTTATTCATATATTGACTTCTTCTCGTCACGTGAAATTGTCAACAGATTTTCTAAGACGTATATTCTCGTTTATGGGTAACGTACTATCATTTATATTAGACATACCAAAATCATATAAGCGAAAGATATTCATCGAGACAGATTTTTTTAAATTATCGAGTATGGTGTATGTTGGACAAAATGTATTAGTCATTGAATCTAAAACTGAAGACGGGTGTAGAGTTCTGTTGAATCGTACAGATCTAATTCAGCTTCAAAAATTGGAATACAGTATTTCTGCAAGTATAGGGGAAAAATATATAATCATCAAACCTAAAATTATAAACCAAATGAACGAATATTGCGAGTATTTGATCGGAAAAACTCTACAAATGGATTCTCCGCCTAAAAATTTGCATGATATGCACATTGATAAAATAATTAGATATTTTTAAAAAATTATAAAAATATCTATTCTCGCATAACGAGACGCGCATATGCACGCGTTTAGTCAATTTATTTTTTCTATTCTCAGTATACCTATAACGATGGCATTTCTACAGCCGTTAAAGTCTCAAGTCAACTGCGTCAACCTTTCAGTCGGCGAACTCCGTAAAGACGTTGACTACCCCATACGATCAATGAAAAATGTGGAAACTAAATTCGGCATTGCAGTGTCCTGCATATTAACGGACCCCGAGGGCACCGGTTCAATCAATGTTTTCCTTCCTAAGGCGATCCGGATGGACGATGTGGATATCGAGACTTATAATCTGGGAGTTTGTAGAGACAAAAAGTAACAACTCCATTTGGAGCAATTGCAACAAGTACTTTCCAAGTATTACGGTGTTTATAGCTACTATAAGTATCCCTTTGAGCATTCATGGACACACGTGATACACTTGTAAATACCTCAGTACAGTCAATGACCACACGACAATTCAAAAATTTTTTAAATG